>JALIZH010013489.1:0-62997 GCA_030522465.1 Rhipicephalus appendiculatus | reverse complement strand
TAAACAAACCTGCAAACGCTCCTTTCCGCGCCCCATAGAGTTAATATAACAGACTCTAGAGGAAAAGCTGGGCGGCTAAAGTTATAACCACGTGAGCAGCGACATCTTGGAACGTTGTCACTGTTGCCATTACAGTAATTTACAGAAGCGCTAAATATGGCTTTTAAAAACACTCAGATTCTAGCAATAAAAATAGTAAACAAGCGTGTTTACGTATTATAAACGAACGAAAATTGTCTGATGTTTATATCAACTACTTTTAGGAAAGATACAACAGCCATTTATGCAATTTACTGCACGCGGAAATGAGCGTTTGCAGGTTTGTTTACTAGATGGCGCCCCCATCCTTGTATCGTTAGAACGCCTCGATGCGAGCGCCCTTCCAGAGTGAGGACAACCGCGTCGTCTGCTAGCGCAACCGCCATTTTCTTGCATCCGCCGGTCGCGGGGCGCGCGGTGGCTGCGGGGGGCGCCTCGAGAGCGGCGGCTCCTGCTTGCAGTGGGCGCTTGCATTCTACTTTAGCTTCGATATATTCATTCCGTTGCCAGAGTAGATGATAAGTGAGAGTGAAGATTCAGTGACGCGTCAACAAGTTCGAGAGGATTAGCGAAGGTATAAAGATGATTATTCTTTCTGTTGCAGTAGTTGACAACGGCAGGCAACTTCGTAGTCGCACCGTCGCCACGTGCTTTCTGTCGTCGAGCTTACGTATGAACATAGCGAAAAGTAAGAGAAATACGCTAAAATAGATAGCTGCTGTGTATTTAAGTGCGGATGCCCGGCGTCCTTACTACCACTGACACTATTACGCGCCGGCTACACGATTACATGGTGGTAAACCGTGTCAGTCATGCACTAGGTAATCAAAACAAAGACGCGCGAAGGAGTATGTGGCGGCAGCCAAGCCAAGCCAAGCCGCCAGGCAGCGCCACCCTCCGCTGCTCTCCGGAACCTGCAGAGAACCTGAATAAAACCAGTTGATGTTTGGGATCCACGCCGCGCGGTCGTGTCTGCTTCTCCCGCGCGTACACGCGTCCCAACAGTGGTGACCCGGACGAGGCTTACCGCCTTTTTCAAGCGATCGACGCCATGGAGACTCCCCCCTGACGCACCGGCCATCTCCGCCGTCGACATCAGGCTCCCGCCGTTTTGGACAGCGGACCCGCAGCTGTGGTTCCTGCAGGTGGAGTCCCAATTCACCGCTCGTCGTATTGCCGCTGAGCTAACAAAGTACCACCACGTGGTCGCCAGCCTCCCAACCGGCAATAGCGAGCGAGATACGCGATCTGCTGGTCGCTCCACCTGCAGAGAACGCGTACACAGCGCTCAGACAGCTGCTCATCAGCCGCCTCACGCCGTCGGAGCCTCAGCGACTGCAGCAGCTACTGCACGACACCGAGCTCGGGGACCGGACGCCCAGCCAATTGTTGCGCCACATGAGGCAGCTGTTGCACACGGCCGGCGCAGCCACCACCGATGCCGACAGCAGACTGCTTCGCGAGCTGTTCCTACAGCGACTTCCGGTCAACGTGCGCATGGTCCTCGCCTCGGCTGCCGACAAACGCCTGTCTCAACTCGCCGAGCTCGCGGACTCGGTGCTGGCGGTCGCTCCGCCGTCCGTCGCGGCGCTACAGCCAGACATCGCCGGCGGCGCGCCCACGACCACGCTGCATGACATCCGCGAGCAGATATCCCGCCTCGCCGATACCGTCGCAGCGATGCAGGCCCGCAGCACTCCCGAGGAGCGCCAGCGCCCAGCAGTGCAACAGAGAATCTGCTGGTATCACACGGAAGCATGGCAATGCTGCTCGCAAATGCATTCCTCCGTGCGACTATGCGGGAAACGGGAGCGGCTGGCACTGAGGACGACCAGTGTCGCAGAGGCCTCCGAACGTCGTCCATCAGTGTTTTTCCTCACCGACCGCGACAGTGGCCTTCGATTCCTCGTGGACACCGGCGCTGAGGTGAGCGTGCTGCCGGTTGGGTCCACCGATCGCCGTGTCCCCAGTGCGTCCCCGCTTCAGGCGGTCAACAACACAACCATCGCCACCTACGGACATCGCTCGCTGCCACTCGATTTAGGCTTGAACAGAACGTTCCGGTGGATTTTCATCGTGGCAGCAGTGAAGTTCGCCATCTTGGGTGCGGACTTTCTTCGGCATTTCGGCCTTCTCGTCGACGTGCGCAACCGCCGCCTTCACGATCCCGTGTCGCAGGCAACTGTGCAAGGCAATCCCTCGCACCACCCTCCGCTGAGCCCCACTCTGCTCGGGCCGTCCGGTGCAGAACGTTTTACTCGCATTCTGCAGGATTTTCCCGAGTTGACGAGGCAACCGCCAGCCAGCGCCGGCGGTGAAGCACGAGGTACGCCATTACATGGCCACCAGCGGCCCACCCGTGCACGCGCGGCCTCGCCGTTTGCCTCCAGAGAAGTTGAAGGTCGCACGACAGGAATTTGAACACATGATGGAGCTAGGGATCATCAGACCCTCGTCGAGCGCCTGGGCATCTCCACTTCATATGGTGCCAAAGTCAACGCCGGGAGACTGGCGACCATGCGGGGACTATAGGGCGCTGAACCAGGTAACGACTCCAGACAGATACCCGGTACCGCACATACACGATGTCACGACGAGGCTTCACGGTGCCACTATCTTCTCGAAGATCGACCTGGTGCGGGCATACCATCAGATTCCCGTTGCCCCGGAGGACGTCCCGAAGACCGCCATCGCAACGCCTTTCGGACTTTTCGAATTCCTCCGAATGCCATTCGGACTCCGAAACGCGGGTCAGACATTCCAGCGGTTCATGGACGGTGCTATACGCGGCCTCAACTTCTGCCACGCCTATCTTGACGACTTGCTAGTCGCCAGCAGCACTCTGGAAGAGCACGTGAATCATCTGCGCATCGTCTTCCAGCGCTTAGTGGAACATGGCGTGGTCGTGAACATGGCCAAATGCGAGCTTGGTGTGCGACAACTCTCGTTTCTTGGACACGTCATCTCCGCCTCAGGAGTTCTTCCTCAACCCAACAAGGTTGAAGCCGTGCAAAGGATTTCCGCAGCCGACCGCCAAGCGCCAGCTTCGGGAATTTCTGGGTTTGGTAAACTTCTACCGCCGTTTCATTCCCCGCTGCGCCCAGATCCTTCAACCTCTTCACGACCTGCTGGCCACTTCACGAAATGGCTCGGACACCCTCTCCTGGTCTCAAGAAGCAAAAGAAGCCTTCTGCGAGGTCAAGGACGCGTTGGCAAACGCCGCACTGCTTGAATACCCCAGGTCCGGTGTCCCGCAGAGCGTAATGGTGGATGCCTCCGATACAGCCGTTGGGGCTGTATTACAGCAGCTCGTTGGGGGGAATCTGGCGCCCGATTTCCTTCTTTTCGAGGAAGCTAACACCTACCGAGCGCCGCTACAGCACCTTCGGGAGAGAACTGCTGGCCGTGTACGCTGCCATACGACATTTTCGCCATTTCCTGGAAGGTGTAGAGTTTTTTCATCCTCACCGACCACAAGCCGCTTACTTATGCATTGCGCTCGCTAAGCTCCGACGGTGGAACGCACACAGCACGTGAACGGCGCCAAATGTCCTATATATCAGAGTTCACGACTGATATCCGCCACGTCAAAGGCGGCGACAACGAGGTAGCGGACGCCCTCTCACGGAATCCTGTGAACGCCATCATGCCCACACTACAGGTTGATCTTCCCGCTTTGGCAGCCGCTCAACGTGAAGATGACGAACTGAAACACTTGTTGACCGCGACCACTGCCCTGAATCTTGAGTGGATCCCAGTTCCCGGATCCGAGGACAAGGTTTGCTGTGACACAAGCGTCAGTAGAACTCGCCCGTTCGTGCCCGCGAGCCTCCGTCGCCATGTGTTCGAGTCCTTGCACAGACTGTCTCATCCGGGGATTAGAGCCACCCAAAGACTGGTGACGGCAAGATTTGTCTGGCCGGGCGTAAATCGGGACGTCCGACGCTGGGCACGCGAATGTGTAGCTTGCCAGCGCTCTAAGATACAACGCCATACCTCGACAGCACTGGGAACACTCCCCACTCCCGGATTCTCGCTTTGATCATGTCCACCTGGACATCGTCGGCCCACTGCCACCCTGCCACGGAAAGGCTTACCTGCTGACCTGTGTCGACAGGTTCACCCGCTGGGCGGAGGCCATCCCTATCGCGGACATCACTGCCGAGACGGTTGCGAGTGCTTTCCTGTACCACTGGGTAGCCCGTTTCGGTGTGCCCTCCACGATAACAACAGACCGCGGCCGACAATTCGAATCAGCCCTTTTCACTGCCATCAGTCAGCTCATGGGCACCTCACGCATACGCACGACAGCGTACCACCCCATGAGCAACGGCATGGTGGAGCGCTTTCACCGCCAGCTGAAGGCTGCGCTCACGGCAACGGAGGAACACAACTGGGTGGAGGCCCTCCCACTCGTTCTTTTGGGTATAAGGTCCACCTTGAAAGAGGACATTGGCTGCAGCGCCGCTGAGCTGGTCTACGGCACGACACTCAGGCTGCCGGGAGAGCTCTTTGCGCGCGGCTCAGAGGAGGCATCCATAGCTTGCAGCGACTATGCACTTCGCCTACGCAACGTCATGAGCAAACTGCGCGCGGTACCTCCACGGCCCCCAGGGTCGCGTGTGGTGCACGTCGACCCACATCTAACATCGTGCCCATATGTGTTTGTACGACACGACGCGGTTCGGCGACCTCTTCAGCCACCCCTATGATGGGCCGTTTCAAGTCCTCCGCCGTGGCAACAAACAATTCACAATCAAGAGAAACGGCCGTGAGGAGGTCGTGTCGTTGGACCGCATCAAGCCAGCACACATGGACCGTGACGATGCCGTGTTGCCTCTACTAAGGGAATCATCGCCAGGACCCCCAGCTTCAATGCCAGCCCAAGTCCACGAGGTGCCCTCCCGGCTGACGCACAGCGGGCGGCTATCAAGAGCACCCACTCGCCTGGACCTTTAACGAACACTGTACTTTAACTACGTTCGGCAACTCACTAGGGGGGAGTGCTGTGGCGGCAGCCAAGCCAAGCCAAGCCGCCAGGCAGCGCCACCCTCCGCTGCTCTCCGGAACCTGCAGAGAACCTGAATAAAACCAGTTGATGTTTGGGATCCACGCCGCGCGGTCGTGTCTGCTTCTCCCGCGCGTACACGCGTCCCAACAAGTACAATCATTTAATACCTTTACGTAAAATATATGCACGAAATGGTTGCGAACTGTGTATTTAATTCTGTCGAGCTTTTTTCTTCTCATGCGTATGTACATATAGGATACAAAAAGGCTGTTAAGGTAGACTAACACCAGCACAAGTTTTGCTTCCGTGACCTCCGGTATGTGTGGATGGTTTCTGACGTAAACGTATGCGTAGCCGCAGTATTGTGTAGGTGGCTATCAGCATCTTGCCTATTTCTTCCTTGTGTTCTGCGCACGTACTCAAGCATGGCCGATCTACCTTCGCAAGGTATTCTGTCAGAGAGCGTAGTGACGACTTCATCGCGTGTACATTGTTTGTACACCACGCAATAACGCCTATGAAGGGCTCCTCGTAATTCTTGAGAGTGCGGATCACTTCACTGCTCGGATAAATCAAGTTTCGTCCATCACTCACATATGCCTTTAGAACTGCCAAACAAGCATATTCCTTGCTGGCTGCACCAAGGAGGGCATCCTTGCACTGGGAACAGGATACTGACTTCAAAACGCTTTTTAGGATGAAGCCTCCAAGGTAGTACAAAATGCAACATTCCGTTGCCGTCATCTCCTCAATGAACAAAATCTCGGAGTCGTCTATTTCTTCATACAAATTTTCTGAGTGTTGCTTCTTCGCTTAAGAAAGGAGTTGGACGAGGTAGTCTCGATCAAGTGAAAAAAAAAAACAGGAGCTGTAAATGCACCGGAGGTTCCATATGTTGGTCCCCGCTGTTAGAGGCTACATTCGCTTGCAGTAATAAAATAAGAAAGTCGCACGTTTCTCGAAAGCATGAGGTTGCCAGCGAAAAGTAAGAGAAATATGCCAAAACACAACACTCACCATTAACCAATCTGAACACGTAAAATAGCACGCCTGAGTCTTAGAAAGTCGTGCAGACACGCTGGCATATGGATTTCGCACGGCTGCGAGTACTCACATTGCATATACAGCTATAGTTCGTCGGCTGCCACTTGTCCCGCTTGATTTTGACGGTCCTCAGGAGCCGTCTTTTGGGGTCTCTGGGAAAGGAAAACATTCTGCAGCCATTTTTAGCGCTGTTACTGCATTGCGGAACGCAGCACCCAGGCATTCTACGCAGAGACGGCGTGAAGAGTGGTGCTTTCCGTGTCGAGCGGGGGGGAGTCGGCGCGAGCGGAATGCAAGAAAATGGCGTCGGAGCTCACCCAGAGCCGGTTTTGGCGACGACTGCCCCTTCTAAGAGTGGCTCCACCCTACGCGGAGGCGCGCGCATCGAGGCACCCTATGTATCGTGTCAACATTTCTGAGCGTTGCCGCGCAGCTGCGGCCAATAGCGCCGGCTTGCTTGCACGCCGGGTCAGAGGTATACAATGTCTCCTCGTACGTGTTTCAAAGACGATAGTCTTTCTTGGGATACCTAATCGGAGAAATTTTGGTCTGTCTGTCCGTCTGTCTGTCTGTCTGTCTGTCTGTTTCTCTGTTGGTCGGCACGTCACACGATTCAGCTAGCTGGCCAAACTTTAACCCCCCTGCCTTACGACCTCCAATCTTGACCAGGAAGCATGTGTTCATACGGGTGAGCGTGGGCAATTAAAAATCAAATATTACGCATACCTGAGGCACAACATCAATGCCTTAGTACAATTCACAGTGTTCCTTTAAAACAAAATCTATAGATACGTAATTATAAAGATCCTAGTGTTTATTACGCGGCGCTGCTGTGTACAAAACAAGTTTCCGCCCAGTGATTTAACTTCGACGCTGTGGCTGGCTGTGGTGCTGCCACCTGGCAGCAGCATTGTTCAACACAAGCCGATGTTCCCCGGTAGCGCTGTAGATGGCGTCCTCTTCTGTTTTATCAATGCCAGCCAGATGCGGCTGATTCATCGTAGAAGAGCGCTGTCTCAGGCAAGGCAAAACATATATGGCCGCTTGATGAAATACGACCCACTCTACAAGACATGATCAGAGAACGCAGAGAAAAGACCGACGACCAAATTTCAGCGGAGAAACGCCGGCGTCCGTCTAAGCGCGCCCGGAAAACGTCCGAAAAACGAGCCCAGCGGCTAGCCCAGCTATTAAATTGTGGTACTCATGCCGCTCATGCAGTGCAGTCGGCACAAGACTATCGTCTTTCGACGACATTTGCAGCGAAGCACGCAGATACGCGGCCAATTTTTTTGTTGCCACGAGCTAAAAACTCGATCTAATGAGACAGTCTGTTACTGAGATGAAATAGAGAGCCATGAAACAAGCAAAAATGCCAGGAGTTATTGCAGCATGCAGTGGCGAGTGCGAGTGAACGTCACCCGAAAGCTGAGTACCGTTCCATCATGGCGGCTCCCGAGTGGTTATAGGTTTTAATGCATGGGCCCTGTGGGAAGCTTTTCCTCTAGAGTCAGTATATTAACTCTATGCCGCGCCCAGTAAATTGCATAAATTGCCATTGTATCTTTCCTAAAACTAGTTGATATAAACATGAAACAATTTCCGTCCATTTATAATACGTTAACACGCTTGTTTATGATTTATGTTGCGACAGTTTGAGTGTTTTCGAGCCCCATATTTAGTGCTTTTGTAAATCATTGTAATGGCAACATTGACAACGTACCAACATATCGCTGCTCGCGTGGTTATAGCTTTCGCGGCCCAGCTATTCCTCTAGAGTCTGTATATTAACTCTATGGTCTTCTTTGAACGTTAGGTTTCGTTTTGTGCAAACTCCCCCCCCCCCCCCCCCCCCATCCGTTTTCCAACTTTTTGCTGTCCCGGCCCTCTGTGGGACCAAATTCGCGATTGCGGCCCGGTGCCTTTTATGAGTTTGAGACCCCGGCTATAGGGGATTGGGAAAGGTCGCAAACGCTTTTCGCCGCACTAGTCACCATGATTGCCCAGCGGTGGCGCCACCATACTATAGAACGAGGTGGATAGGCACCCGGCACTGCAGTTTTCGAGATCGGGCGGTAGCACCAAAACACATCGGGTGTGTTCCAATACTCACCATAGGCGGCTAAATAGACAGCTTAATCATCTTAAGTCTCATTCCAATTCTCACGTAGCGGGAAAAATGACAGCTTCGAGAAGACGACATCGGAGAGAGAGAGGTTAATGAAAGAGGAAGAAATGTGAAGGACGCTATTTTCTGCCTCCCGTCGCGGGGGCATGGCTCAGCGCCTTTAGGGATGGGGAGGGGGAAGTAAGATGATGGAAAGAAGAAAAGATAGAACGAAAGAGTGAAAGGCATGGCAAGAGAGAGTCTTGTCAGCGCAGACGGTAGCACGAAACTGAAGCGTTTGTCTCTAAGGCGGCGAGGTCCGCAGACGCACAGAGCTCGAGGAAGGCTCGGAGGGCTTGTATCTTGGAGCATGCGGGAAAAAAGGAAGTCGTCCGCCGTTTCCGCAGGCAGACCGAGCAGGCGATAACGACGCATCATCACGCTTCGTTCTGCAGCGAGGGCAGGGCAGGAGCAAATAATATGCTGCAGCGTTTCGTCGTCGCCGCACCATCGGCACGCAGGCGATCAGCAGCGACCCGTGGAAAACATGCGTGCCGCATGCCAGGCGCAGCCGGTACGCAGGCGAACCAGCAACCGCCGCTCGCATCTGTCCAGCCCGGTCTCCGGAAGGGGAGGCGGTGGCCTGCCGCTTGCCACCCGCGTGTCAGGGTGGACCGTAGGTAGGAGAAGCCGCAGTGGTTGCCGGGTGAAATCTGACTTGGGTGTTGCCGTGGTGTGCTGCCTTAGCGGCGGCGTCGGCCTCCTCGTTCCCTGCTATCCCAACGTGCGAGGGAAGCCAGTGGAGGGAGAGGCGCACACCGCTAGCTCCAATGATGGTTTGTTTGGCGTGCAGCAATGCCACGGTGATGCCTGCTTGGTCTAGTTGCAGCAGCGCTTGTAGGGCTGGCCGGGAGTCGCAGAGTATCGCCACGGGCAGCTGGGGTGACGTAGCAGTGAGGTAGTCGGCTGCCAAGTGACGGCCAGCCAATTCAGCTGCATTGGAGCTGGCGTGGAAGGGAAGGCGGCACTGGATGGTTGTCCCAGTCGATGGTATGACACAGGCAGCCACGGCCGAGCAGGAGCTGTCCCGGACAGACCCATCCGTGAACACAAAGAGATGCCCCCGCAGCCTGTCATGGAGTTTCGCCACGGCTGCCCGGTGGAGCTCGCACGCTGGTGTCCGCCTTTTTGCTGAGGTTTTCCAGCCCTAAATGTACGTCCAGAGGCTGCTGGTGTGGTGGAGGGGGCTGGATAGGACAGGGAGCCTCGGGAACCAGTTCTTCATAGAGAGCGCAGATCTGTGCCATCCGTGAAGCTGGTCGGCTTGTAGGCTACTTTACTGTCCAAACAAGATGGCGGCTCAGCGAAATGGTCGGATAGCTCGGATCTCGCCGACATGGTCGTCTGCACACAAGCAGACGCTTTTCCCGGGGCTCAATGTAAGCTACGTTAAATTTTTTATAGATTGTAATACGAAAGAAGCAAAATAAGTATAACAGTGCTGTTCGTTTTTCTTAGCTTTCTCTTCTCGATGCAAGGTGGCGTCACTTCACGTACACGTCCTTTAGACGCGTTCCGCTTCTAGGACAATCCGGCGTCGATGTCTTCTTATAAGCTGTCAGCGTAAACTATCTACGATGATGTCCGGAATTTGGAACACAGCCATAGCCTACCGAGCAGACGCAGCCGAGTAGACAATGCTGGATTCTCCACGGTTTGTCCAAGTCAGTGGTAGACAATTTGCGTAATGAGACTATCGCTGTTGTGTGGTCCCTTCTGTGTCCCGTTTATGCGCTGTTTGGAACAACTATGAGACCATCGCGTATGTGTACAGGGACAGTTTTTTCCAACAAGTGCTTACGCACAATTACTTGCTTAGTCGAAGTGCTTATTCACCCATTGGCGAAAATCCCGGCATGGCACTGGTAATCGAGTACGGTACTTTCCATATCGAAGGCGGACGCGCTACCATTTAAATAGCGTTGCGGTGGGTGTTCGAGCACTTCGCCATCAAAATCATTGGACACGTTACACAGCTTTGCATAACTTTATTCGACTTTATTTGTTTATCATTATAAATGCGAACATATAACAAACTCCTAACATGAGTCGACACCGGCACCGTATATTTTGAAGCCACTATTTTATTAAACGCATTTGTCAGACCCGGGGTTAGACTACATTAGGCGTACGTGTACGATTTTTGGGCTGCTCGGTTCCGGTCCGGCGGTTCATGTTCAGCTGAAAAAAAGTTTAAAAATGAAGGGGTAAACGTTTTGTCAAAAACCAGGTACAACGTACATTTACATTCACTAAACAACACGATTGCTATGCTGCGCAGCACGTCCTGATTTATGCCTTGGAACTGAATTAAGGTTAAGAAACATCACAATAAAAACTGAATTAAGGATAAGAAATATAACAAGACATAGCGGCACTTGTCGGTCATGAAGAAGAGCTGTGGTGTTGAGTTATTAATAAGTGTTTTAATTTCCTGGGAGGCGGTGAACTTTGGTAATTTCAAGTAGGGCCTCATGACTTGCCACTCAAATGCATTATGCATTGTGAGAAATAGCGATGCAGTTGTACAAAGTTTCTTTGTTTTAGGGGCGAAGCTCCTCTTAGTCTAACCTTGTCAGGCGTAACGCGTAACCCCCCAGTATTGCCTGCCATCTCGGAGGCCATGATAAGAGATGACCATTTCTCGTCTCATTTCCTAGATGGCGTTACTCTGCCGCTACTCTCCGAATTGCCGCTACTCTCCGATTGGCTGCTGCGCGCGCTTTGCCTGAGTGCGCGGCGATCGAGTGCCTCTCTCAGTCTCCTGCATCGTCGCCGTACGTGTCGAATCGTTGGTGGGGCATGGACGAAGCGAAGCAGCGGGCGCGGAGGGCCGCGGCGGCTCGTGCTCGCCTTTCGGGGTCCGCTCTCTCGCTGCTCGGAGTGCACGTTGCCTCGCGGCGCCATTTGCGCGCACCGTCTCGGGATCCGCAAGGCGCCGCGCACGCTTCGCTGCCGCTTCTCCGACTAGCACCGCGGGATCCTGACGAAACGGCATCAACCATAACCTCTCAAGCTTCGCCCACCTCACCATCATTCACCTCCTGGATATTTAAATTGCTTGGGCAGAGACAATAGTATTGTACAGAAAATTTTGGACAACTTCACAAAAAGCAGCCCCTCATTCTCTTTTAAATACGCGTATTGACATCCAGGTTTTTACGTGATCAAAGCACCATATGGTTATGAGGCACGCCGTAGTGGAGGGCTCCGAACTTCGCACAATATAGGCAGT
The DNA here is from genome assembly GCA_030522465.1 of Rhipicephalus appendiculatus. Lineage (NCBI taxonomy): Eukaryota > Metazoa > Arthropoda > Arachnida > Ixodida > Ixodidae > Rhipicephalus > Rhipicephalus appendiculatus. The sequence continues at coordinate 51,501 of JALIZH010013489.1, read as the reverse complement.
ATTAGGACACAAACAAAAACAAAAATATCTCTCTATTCATTTTTGCCTATAATAACTATTGGGTGGGCTTTTAAAGGAGCCCTACCACATTTTTTTTGTCGGCCTACTGCAACGAGTATGCGTGGTGCCGAGTACTGACATGACCGCAAAGAGAATGATCGAAGTTTGTGCACGGGAATGGAAGTTTAGTCTGTAAACTTCAGTATCCCAGCAGATGACGTGAAAAACATTCCCATTCGCATCTCACCCTGCCACTGACATCAATGGCTGACTCCAGTTCCCGCGCGCCCCTGATAGAGACGTATCGCAAGTCTTGCGTCATGGTGGATGTTGCGCAGCGCGCCCCGAAACTTTTTACAATTGTTTTCAAGCATTGATCATTAAAAACACAAAGAATTTTGCGCGTGTTGTGTTTCGGGAAGTTTAAAAAAGTGGGTGTGTAATGCGGCGTGTGAACAGCACGAAAACGAGACTGACGCGGAGGAAAAGACAACACAAGCGCTGACGAACAACTGTGCGCAAGTTTACTGACGTTTCAGTCCCGTTTTCGCGCGGTTCACTCGCATTATCAGGACACCCTTGTGGGTGTATAAATTTTGGCGCGTAATCGTACGGTCTAGCTGGGACCAACTGTATGCTACACGCTATTTGCCGTGTCAAACTAATGAAAATGTTCGGCCTTTGTCGTCTCTCCTATGCGATGAAACGTCATTTCCGATCACATAATTATGTGTCGCTGACGTCTGAAATGAATGTTTTTTGTCTGTTCAAAAAAAATTATTACAGCTTTATTTAACTGTTGCCACTTGCTCAACAACATCGGGGCATTCCACATTTCAAGAAGAAGCGATCAAAGCGACACGCTTAATTTGTGTCGCAGAGTCCCTTTACTGATGGTGGCAACCGTAAGGCCTCGAAGCCCTTTTCCTCATTTCCTTATGGTAACCGTTCATAGGTGCATTCTGGCCTTCTGGATGATAAAAGCTATTGCGATATTATTTTTTCGATGGCTTGAATTGACGGATTTGGCAGTTTAAGCAAAATTAGCGAAAGAAGCAAAAATAAAGAAAAAAGGCAACGCACGAGTCAGGAACTAGGTACATTCTAGTGCACAAGATGCTGGTGGAAGCCTGCTATAGGAACTCGCGCTAAAAGACTGCATGTGCGAACACGGACACAAGACAGAAGTCATGACACCGCAAACGTGCCTTTTAGCAATATTACGGACCAAATAGGTCGGCTTTCTATTACTCTAAAGGAGTACAATAAAAAATCCACTACTTGCCTTCCGCTCGGAGAGAAGGCGAACTTTCGGTATCAGCTCGTCGATCGTTTTCACTTGCGGTGGCACTGGTATGTTAAGCAGCCTTAAGAGGTCAACCACCCATACCTGGCAGTTGTTCTCTATCTTGTTGTACTTTTCTGATGTTCCAATCGCCTTGAAAGCTTGGGTTAGGTCGTTGAAATCAAGCCGATGAACACCGAGTGAAAGCTGGAAGGTACGTCGAAAAAGTTGAGTTCGTCCTAATTTATTCCATGTCTATACTCTGAGCGTTCGACTTATCTAGTCATCTGCGCTTGTGTTGCTATCCGGTCAATCAGAGTAGAGAAGACAAAATGAAAAATACACAAGCAGTGGAGTTACACAAGAAGAGGGTCCGGTCTGTTCCGGACGCTTTCCTGAATTTGATCGAAATTCTGCGACAACCATTCTGCTTTTAAAGTTTGCGATGCATTCGCTTCCGCTCATGCACTGCGTTTTTGAAATTTACTTTTGCTTCCTCGCTTCTAACATTTTGTTTCAATTTCTCCTATTTTGCATCGTTACTCTTAATTTTTTATTTACTTTATTTGCATCATTCTTTATCTAATGTTTTAGCTTTGCGTATTCTTCAATTCGCTTCTTATTCTCGATGTTTACTTCGCATAAGACTCGACATCCCACATGGCACTCAGTTACAAGTGCATGCAGCCTATGAAGACATTGCAAACAACACAAATCAAAAGTCGAGAAAATGGAAAGGTGCTCGACACTATGCTAGGTCAGTGCAGTTCGCCAGGTCCCCTGGAGTGCTTGATGTTTTGTTTTTAATAAATAGGCTTGCATGTCGCACTACAAATGCATGGGTTGTCCCGCGAAAGTATGAGCAAAAGCTACTGCAGATGTGGCTTAATAATCCGTTGCGGTCGCCGGGCATTGAACAGTCGATTGGGCTTAGGAACGGATAACTGCAGGAAGAGGAAATATAATCTCCACTGCACAGCCGCTTGCCCAGAATTATAGATGCTATACGGTTATACGTAACAATCAAGAACTCTTAAGTCCCGCACTCTAAGAACTAATAGAGTGCCGGGCACCCTCTTTGAGAGAGTATGTTCTTGTCCTATATTTAACTCTCTTTTCCAGAGTAAGTCGCCTCTTTTTGAGGCAGAGTATAGTAATGCCCCCCATAGAGGGTCAAAGTACTCCACCCCAACAAAGTAACATAACTCTGGCCGAAGCAGAGTAGCATGACCCCACCCAAGGGAGTAGTAGTACACCGCTCGAAAAAAGTAGCATAACTCGGGCCAAAATTGGGCTTTACAATTGCTTTTAATAATTTTCACCAGGTGCAGACCGGAATGATGGCTATCGACACAACGACAAAAAAAGAAACGTAAAAAAAAGAAAGAAAGATACATGACCGAGTGAGGGGTATTCACACGGAGGATAAATACTCGGGGGAGAAGCGAGGATTGCGGATCACGTGACAAAGACGTCACGGATTAGCGAGTAGGCGCGACGTCCCCGCGCCTCCTCGGGGGAGACGAGGACCTTTTCCCCGACAGGTCAAACTATCCCCCCCCGCGATGGGGGATATGGCGGTATTTCGTGCAGGTGTTTGGCCACATTATTGCACTTCCTCTGAGAGGGAGCGGCAGCGCGCTGGTGGTTTCGTTAGAGTCTAGTACACTCTAGTTTCGTTCTCTGCTGCTGGTGAAACGGGCGATACAAGCCACCACAGTAGTCTGGTAACACTGGTCTCCCCCTCCATTCGCCTTGTTCGTGTGAGCGGGGGGACATTTGGGGGGAATTCTCCTCGTGAGTTTACGTCACTCGGCTCCGCCTTTATGCACCGAAGATTTGTCCCTCGTGTGAATAGACGCAGATCTGATGGCGCAGCGGACACGTTACCGACTACACCACGCTGGAAGATGGCGTATGCGTGTTTTATTCTTCATGTTGTAAGTAATGTCCGCGATCTGTCTTTTCATTTCCTTGTTTAGAAGCGCATATTTGAGTGTCTCCGCACGTGCGACAACCAAACGGACTGTAGTTAATGTGTTTGTCTTGTGCTTCGCGAGATCGGAACGTCAATCTGACACGTTTTGCAGTAAAAAAAAAAAAAAAAAAAAAAAAAAAAAAAAAAAAAAAAAAAAGATGAGCGTAACTGAAGATATGCTCGGCATTCGCACTGACTCGCTAAGCGGTTCGTCATTTCTTTGTAGGAAACAACGCAATTCTCAGCTGCACACTGAACCATTCGGTTTTCTTCACCCCCTTGGACACATTTTCGGTCATTCTCGTTCACGTTCCGCGACTACAGCCATAATACTTCACGGTAGCTGTACCGTATATAGCAGGCTTATGATTGCAGGCTCCGTGCGTGGCGTTCATAGCGAAAAACACGAATGTCTATTGATGTACGAATAATTATTAAGTAATTATTTATTGTAGTGTCTAAGTTAGTTAAAATTGGTGCGGAAAAGAATATGTTGGTGTCGTCAGCATACATGACCAGTTTCGGTGAGTCGGGCACATCACATAAATCATTGATGTAAAGTATGAAAAACAAAGGTCCTAGAATGGAGCTCTGGGGCACCTCGTATGTAGTTGGAGATAGTAGTTGGAGACGCCAGTTCACCGACCTTCACACACTGCTTCCTGTTACAGAGATAACTTTTCACGAGTTCAAGGGCAACGCCGCGAACACCATAGTCATGCAGCTTGGACAGTAGAATATCGTGATTCACACAGTCAAATGCTTTCCTTAAATCGATAAATAGGCCAACAGCAAAAAGTTTGTTTTCTATGTTGCTCAGAATTTCATTTTCAATTCGCAATAACGCTATTTCGGTAGATTTTCCTTTGTGGAAGCCGTACTGTGAATCATTTACTACGTGGTATTTAGTTAAAAAGTTTACTAGCCGTGCATTGATGACATTCTCGAATACTTTGGACAAGATGGGCAGCACGGAAATCGGCCGGTAGTTTGCTATTTCACTAACAGCTCCACCTTTGTATACGGGGAATACACGTGCCACTTTAAGATCAGAGGGAAATATACCTGTTTCTAGCATTTGATTGATTATATATGTTAACGGAAGGGCTACGATAGAAGCAACGTGTTTAATAGGGACGGCGCTCAAGCCATCCAAGCCAGCAGCGACATTATTTCTAATTCTACGAATAAGATTCGTGACTTCTTGTTCAGTAACCGGAGAGAGAGTAATTGAATTTACTAGTGCTGAACGAGTCAACGCCAGCGCGTTTGTGTAACCACTGTGGCGGACCGGAGGCACGTAGTCACCGACATTGGAAAAAAACTCGTTCATTTCTGTTAGGGCTTCTACATCCGTCTTGTCTTGAGCAAAAGCTGCAATGTTAATTGGGCACTTTACTTTACAGCTATTTGATAAATTGTTTATTTCCTGCCATAGCTTTCTCGGATTGTTGTATATTCTAGCAAACAGAGATTGATAGTAGGAACGCTTTGCTTTCTTTAACGTAGCTTTCTGGGCGAGTTGGTTCATAGTAATAGGAAAAAAGAACCAGGGAAAAACCACACGAAGACAGCGAAGAAGAACAACCACACAGGACAAGCGCTGGACTTACAACTGAATGTTTATTGAAGAATTGCACACACCCTCACACATGAAACAACAGCGCATGCGTAAAAAAGCCATCTGAGCCATGTCAACCTTTGGCACCTAACCGTCCATATCATGAAACGTGTGAAGCAATGATAAAATTTAACGCGTGGCTTACCAGCTATCTAGAAACGCAAACTCTTTCTCTGTGAGGAAAACTGAGGGTTCGCTCACACATGACAATTTGCCCCGCTTCCTGATTTCGAAGGCCTCACAGATCTCACGTTCAATCTTGTTTCTACCTTTGCCAGTTACGATTGCTGGTTTGAAATCTGGGACGCAGCCGCAGCTTTTGCAATGCAAAAAGCGAAAAGAAGCGTTTGCGAAAAAAAAAGCACGCTACCGTCTTCACGAAATGTGCTGTTTCGGTAGTATACCTAATTCCCTTGTCATGCGGCTGTGTCTATATCGGCCAGACGGGCCGATGTCTGAATGAGAGGCTGCGGGAACACCGCTATCTCCTCCCCACAGGCACTGGTGGAAACTTGCCTCTGCATTGCAAAAGCTGCGGCTGCGTCCCAGATTTCAAATCAGCAATCGTAATTGGCAAAGGTAGAAACAAGATTGAACGTGAGATCTGTGAGGCCTTCGAAATCAGGAAGCGGGGCAAATTGTCATGTGTGAGCGAACCCTCAGTTTTCCTCACAGATGAAGAGTTTGCGTTTCTAGATAGCTGGTAAGCCACGCGTTAAATTTTATCATTGCTTCACACGTTTCATGATATGGACGGTTAGGTGCCAAAGGTTGACATGGCTCAGATGGCTTTTTTTACGCATGCGCTGTTGTTTCATGTGTCGGGGTGTGTGCAATTCTTCAATAAACATTCAGTTGTAAGTCCAGCGCTTGTTCTGTGTGGTTGTTGATCTTCGCTGTCTTCGTGTGGTTTTTCCCTAGTTCTTTTTTTCCTATTTTGCTTTCTTTAAGTCAGCGTTTAGTTTATTGCGCTACGATTTGAATTCTGATTTGACTTTTATTTCTATTCTAGAGCTTCCTCTACTTCTAGACGTTTGTATTTCAATTTCTATTTCTAAAGGGCTAAATTTTTACTTCCTTGGGTTTTCCGCACTGCACCGTCTCAATCGCGTGACATTATAAAAAAAAGTAGCACGTACTTTGGCAGGAACTAAAGCCTCATTTTATTTGCCCGTATACGTTTGACGTGCACTTCAATGTGTGTTGGTATAAAGTGAAGGAGCAAATTCCAAAGTTTTTGGGTGTGCCGTAATTAATTCCACTATTCGAGAGTATTTCTGCGAATGCTGTTAGCCCGCGAGCTTTATTAGAAAGGCCGACCCGTAAACACACATGCGCACTCTCGCTCGTTTTGAATACAAACTAAATTAGAATTGTTGTAATATAGGTATCTGACCAGCAGTTTGTTATCACTTGCTTAAGCTTAAGGTGACCTAAGCCGTACTAGGGATTATGGAAGCAAAAAAGGAAATGCTAAACTGCAGGCAGCATTAAAGAAAAAACGTGCCTAAATTTGAGTACCGCCGTGCAAGAAGCAACAGTTCTGAATAATCAGCGCAGAAATACCAAACTAAGACCGAGATACGATCGTTAAAACTATGTGCACTTTTAAACCTGACCCATAAGTAAATGTGGTTTGCGGCTAAGCCTAAACATATAGGCTGATGTCGTTAGTACAGCGTAGCCTAAGGAAAACAAATTGAAAGGCTGCGTGTAGGTATAAGGTTGTATCAATGCAAGGTCAGCAAGGGTGGATGAAACTCAGGGCGTGGCCTCCGAGATTAGCCGGCTGCGCGCCGTTGCAACGGCGCGCCGCCGGCTAATCTCGGAGGCCATGCTCAGGGCAATGAAGCCGCTGTAAGCACTTGAGACAGAGGACATCTTTAGGTGCAGCAAGCTTTCCTAATAACGAACACGGAACAACGAACCACATTGTGCATTGTAGCAGGTGAAATTGTTCGTTTTGATTGCATGCTGTTGGGTTACAGCTTCTCTTTCAGCAAATTGACGATGTCTTAGGAATAACGTTGCTCCACACACTTGGGCGAGCATTCGTTGCAAAGGCATTCGTGAACAGGGGGGAACTTGGAATACAGCCGTTTGTCAGACCGTGGAGATCTATGTAAGTCTATGCAACTGCGGAGGATGGAACGCTATACTGCCCAATTGGCAAACAGTAGTTTAGGCCAAGAAATAGGCATGAAGCTATTGCAGCTATAAATGTCGATTATAATTCGAAGTACATATCATGACGCCACTGTGCTTGACATTTCGGCATGTGCTCATTTATGCTTCATAGTTGCCCTTTGCCATACCATATTTCCACAGCAAAACCATGACCGATGCGAGTTGAATAAAACTTGCTTAAAATTGCAGAACGAATGAGATAAAAGCGGCAGTAAAATTTCATGTGATATAGCATTGTGCTTCGCTTCTCCTCTGTCCTTCTCACGCCACAATTTTTTAATCAAGAAATCTTCCCAGAAAGCGGTCGGGCATAGCCACGAAATAGCAAGCTTGGGCATTTGAAAGGAATATTAAACATCTTCACCTTTTCCAGTCGCTTATTGCGGTCCTCACTCTTCTCATAGACCTGCATTCTCCCTCGAAGCATGCCGGCTTTCTCTACGGCGTCAAGTAAAAAAGATTGGCCATCATCCAGGCTGCACAGCACCGCCCAATGCTTGAATGAGCGCGATAACGTTTCGCAGCTCTCCTTCTTGCTGGAAAAGAACCAAGGAATCCTCTTCCGGCCTTGCTGGGGCATCCACACCAACAATTCCACACCGCAATTTGGTTTAACTTGCCCCTCTGGACGTTGCGCTTCAAGAATATTGTTCAGCAACTCTAGTGTATTCGACTCACATTCCTGCGACAGAGACATTACATGTCATGTTTACGTGTTGGAAATAAGATCAAGCAACGGCTAAAGGTAAACATATTTGTCTCACCAGCAAGTCATCAATGAAGGATGCCGCTGACGCCATTTGATAGTTGCCTCGCTTGTACCAAAGGACGCGTTCAAACGGGCGTAGAACGTATACTTTGATGGTTTAAACCTGCGGAGATAAAACGACAAGAATAACAAATCTACCCAGGACAGGGCGGTAGTCAGCGAATGTGATGAGTCATCTAGGAATACCGTATTTTGACATTTCTGACTTAATCGAACATGCATTACCGTGTTAGCTGGATCCAGTGTACCATTATACAATTCCGCGGAAAACTGGACATACCACCACAGCAAGTTCAGAACAATGACGCAGAACGTATAGTAGACCTGCGCGTTTTCGGAGTTCATTTTTCCGGAAATTCGGAGGGTATTTTTCGGAGGTTATATTTTTGGAGGAAATTCGGCGTTTATGGGGGTGTATTTCTCGTGAATCCCCAATTGTCCGAAATTGGATGTTTATTTTTCCATTATAAGTTCTTGCAAAGGTGTTCCTACTAATTCTATTTTCAATGAGAATGCTTTTAAATTTGCTGATAAACCTGTCTCTCCATCCTTTGATTTTGCCACTTGCTGTTTATTTATCCTGTTAATGAGGCTGTTGATGTCCAATGCTGTAAAATCGCCAAAGTGTACCTCTAGGGGGCAGGAGATAGTCAAGCTGCTTGTCAGCTTCTTTCAGCCTGCCTCATCATCTTGATGAAAAATAAAGGAATTGAGGAGAGGTTTATTGGCAGTATGTTTCTGTGGTGACACTGCGAATGGTACACAGTGAGGCAGACCGTAGCACCGTCTCGCAAGATGGCAGCAACCAGAAGCGCGCGGTGAGCGAGCCGAGTGAGCCCAGCATCCAAGCGTTGGCCATGCTGCTGACCGGAGACGCGTCTTCTTCACAGACCCATTATTATTATTATTATTATCATTAGTAGTAGTAGTAGTAGTAGTAGTAGTAGTAGCAGTAGTAGTAGCAGTAGTAGTAGTAGTAGTAGCAGTAGTAGTAGTAGTAGTAGTAGTAGTAGTAGTAGTAGTAGTAGTAGTAGTAGTAGTAGTAGTAGTAGTAGTAGTAGTAGTAGTAGTAGTAGTAGTATCACTTTTATTCTGAGTACTCGGAAATCCTATAGATGAAATTTTATCTGAACACAAAAACATGCGAACACGCAAGTGTCTATTAAATGTCTGGAAGGATTCAGCGCGCAGACACACGCGCACACAAGCGCAAATACTTGAATACAAAACACCTATGTTCGTTCTTATTACAACATTAAACCTCCTTGTAATAAAGGCAGGCGTATTTTACGAGGTTGCTGCTGCTGATGGAGGTGCGCCCCGCTCGCTTCACTGTTCTCAGTCTTGAAAATGCCCTTTGAACTTTGACGATGCCCACTAAAAACCAAAGTTTATCGGGTAAATCCGATTCGCAAAAAATTTACCGACGAGTGGTAATCGGATTTCTCTGGTTTCATCCGAATACATAGATCCCAACGCATAAGCAAGGTATCGCGCTCTCAGCGTGCGCGAACAGATTTTGAGGCAACAGATTTTGGGGGCACAGCACTAACACGAGCGCCCTGAGGAGGCCGCTCGTGTTAGTGCTGTGCTCAACTGTAGCGCGCGTGCTGTCGGTTATAGGCTTCCCAACCTCGGCCAGGGGGCGCTGCGGCGCACGCGTTTCGCCGCCTTTCTTGCAAAAACCGGTCGCTCGTCCCCCCCGCTCCCGGCTTTCGACTGCGCTTTGTCAGCACGTTTACGCGGCCTGCACGCGCTTTCGTCGGCTCGCCTTGCACGTGCAGCCTCACGTGTCGCTTGCTCCGAAGGTTTAGAAAGATGTTAGAGATGGAAAAAAGGATTTTTACGGTGTGAATCTCACCAGAGGGGAGCGGTTGATCGACAACTTTTGCGAAACCTAGCAGGCCGTCCAGGGCGATGCTGCTTAGCGCGCGCTACGAGCGTGTCGTTGGTGAATGGCCACATTTCTATGACATAATTAGTGAGGTGACTGCGCGAATTCTCTATTTATGTTACCGGTAAAACGCGCAATCATTGTGGCAATCGTGTCTGCTGTCACCAGACAACCACCATACTTTCGCGTGCGTTTGTGCAGTGCTCGGCTTTCGATTGCTTGGATGCCAAGTTTGTCGCGCGGCTTCAAATTTATTATGGGCTCAGTGTGAAGACCATGAATTTAAGTCTGCCCTATTGAGTCGCTGGCAGCAATGCGAACTGTTCATTTTCCAATTTTGCAGAGGTTTGCATCGGGTGATAACAACGTCGTATCGTAAGTTTAATGCCACTTATGATTTTTTACAGCTCCCTTTGACAGCATAATGATGCGCGCAAAAAAAAATAAAATAAATCTGTTATGCGTACTTCGACCATGCATGTTTCCTGCAGCGGCGTGTTTCATTTCGGATAATATCCACGCCTGATCACGCATCATGTTCGCTGATTCGAATGTCGTTTCGGTTGTTTTGACAGTTCATTTGGTCATCGTCATTCTATACAATATCCACTGGGATCACGCATGTTTATGGTTACGCCGAGATTTGCCCCTGATAACCGCGCGTGATTTCGCGAAACCATCGAACATTTTATTGCAGCCTCTTTTTTTTTTTTTTTAAGCATAATATTTTACGTGCCGAAACCACGATATCATTATGAGGCACACCGTGGTGGGAGACTTCGGATTAATTTTGACCACTTGGGGTTTTTTAACGTGCACCTAAATCAAGGCGGTGTTACTGCATCTCGCTCCCATTGAAATGCAGCTGCCGTATGCGGGAATCGATCCCACGAAATCGATCCTAGCAGCGCAATACCTCAGCCTGCTAAGTAATCACCGTGTGTTGCATGCAAGGCCAATATAAATGCTCTGTGCAAGCACGCAGCTTAAATCTGTTTACATTGAGCGGCGACGGGGAATGTACCGCCGTCAGCTGAATAAAACACTTGTAGTGCTCACGGGACGGTATTTAAACTGTGGTGTATTAAGCTTACATACTCCGCTGCTCTCACATTACAAATGGTTGACTCGGAAAGCCAGCTCACAATCTCGAAATAAACAGCGGTTGTCTATTTGCTGTAGCTTCCGTTCACAAAAGTAATTGCCTTTGAAATGAAACCGGCCATCGCGTTTCTCCCCGTTAATAGTTAGTAATACTGTGTACGACAAAAAAAAATCTTCAAAGTAACAAGACCGTAAAAGCATCGCTTAGTGCGCCGAACTGCCATAATCCACTCCTGACGCCTTTGCTTTCCTCGCAATGTTTGCATTGGAAACGGTGGAACTTGACGCGCCGTTTTCGGCTCACAATGCGGCAGGAGTGCGTGCCTGCTTCCAGGATGACGAAGGAGCGGCGCCCGTAGCGTGAAAAATGCTAGATAAAAAAGCCCCAAAGAACACGTTTCCGCGCGCGCAATGGGAAAAGCAAGCAAGCGCGACCCGTCCTAGCGACCGGAGGTTTCCCCTCTCCGCTAGGGCAGCGGACGGCGCTGCGCAAACTTGAGGTTGGGTTCCCTATAGCTCGCCGTCTTCGTGCCATAGAGGCTCCGTGGTGGTAAGCAGCGCGAAAAACATGATGACACTCACAGGAAGAAACAACAGAAACAAGCGCTACTTGTCTTTCAATTAGGCGTTTTAGTCAGAAGTAAAACAAATACACACCACAGCACCCGGCCGTGTGGTGCATGCGCAACGAAAAATTTCAGATTCACTTTTTCGCTCGAAAATAAAAAAGGACACCCATGGCACATGCTTCAAGGTATTTCAAAGTACGAAATTTCGGTATCACTACCTTGACGCCGCAGTGGGTGTACTCCTGTTTTAGGGGCGAAGCTCCTCTTAGTCTAACCTTGTCAGGCGTAACGCGTAACCCCCAGTATCGCCTGCCATCTCGGAGGCCATGATAAGAGATGACCATTTCTCGTCTCATTTCCTAGATGGCGTTACTCTGCCGCTACTCTCCGAATTGCCGCTACTCTCCGATTGGCTGCTGCGCGCGCTTTGCCTGAGTGCGCGGCGATCGAGTGTCTCTCTCAGTCTCCTGAATCGTCGCCGTACGTGTCGAATCGTTGGTGGGGCATGGTTGTAGCGAAGCAGCGGGCGCGGAGGGCCGCCGCTTCTCGGGCTCGCCTTTCGGGGTCCGCTGCTCTCGCTGCTCGGAGTGCACGTTGGCGCCGCTAGCTGTGCACTTCTCCGACCACAAGTGCGTAATATATAAAGGTAACTTGAAATCTCAATAAAAGTTTTCTTCACCGTACCTCACGTGTTTGCATGATGATTTTATCGGGCGAACTTCTCGGAGGGTTAACGGCATCAACCATAACCTCTCAAGCTTCGCCCACCTCACCATCATTCACCTCGTGGATATGCTGTGATTTTTTTTTGTTCTACATCCATTTTGTACAAACACGGAAGCCAAAAAGCACGTGGCCTTGTTGAGGCCACGTGCATCTCCAACCTGTCGCAAGGACGTGTCAGTGATGCTTCGGTAACACTACATGGTGACTAAAGTTCGTATCTTGGGATAACTTGAAGTATGTGCCATGGGTGAGCTTTGGTTTCTGAGCGACATAAAATCAAAAATTTTTCTTTGCGCATGCACTATACGCCTTGGTGCTGTAAGTATATATGTTTTACTTGTCATTTAAAAGCTTAGTTCATAGACAGCTCTTGTTCTTGTCGTTCCTTCCTGTGTTCGTCGTCTTGTTTTTCGCGCTGCTTACTATCATGGATCCATACCAAGTAGCCCTGCTAACTACACATTTGCTATTCAATGCGAAGCATTTCTTTGCGTACTGCAGGCTCTTTTAGCTTATCTATCTATCTATCTATCTATCTATCTATCTATCTATCTATCTATCTATCTATCTATCTATCTATCTATCTATCTATCTATCTATCTATCTATCTATCTATCTATCTATCTATCTATCTATCTATCTATCTATCTATCTATCCATCTATCTATCCATCTATCCATCTATCTATCCATCTAGCCGCCTACGTCTGGGTGCTCTCATGATCACCCCCTTATCTTGGGGTAAACCAAAATTAGTATGGGAGGTAACATGGTTCGAAGAATATGACGACGTGAAACCCTTTCCGCCAGACAAGTGTGCCACATGCCCGTATATCACGGGTGCGTATGTGCCACAGGTATGCGGTTATGTGCCACAGCTGATTGACAGCTTATATCTACCCAGGGCCGGCTAGAACAGACATTAGTTATTTTTACGCGAGAGCGTTAAGAAAAAGCTCACATCGGCAGCTTCTTCTTAACACTCTCACGAATGCAAAGAATAAAATAAATGTCAGAGTCCCAGCAAGAATCGAACCCCAGAATTCTGCGTGGTAATCATATGCTAGCACATAGGCACACCAGGTCTCGGAACTACTTTTCTAATTGACCCTAACGTTCGTTAAACGTCAATTGTGGTTGCAGAGCTGGCTATCCCATTTTATAAACATTGCATATGTACTCCCATGATACAGCCATTACGTCGGGTTAACGTCAATTGTAGTTAAGCGCCATCCACTGAAGTTGATTTATGTAGCAGTGTCTAGGGCTACCACCTCGCGAGCACAAGCGCTACATATCAGCTTACCGCTTCTGGTGTTGCTAATACCCATGTTGCTGTTGGCATCGTCACGCAACGGTAAATAACTAGTTATACGAAACATATCCAACTGTTCACCATATGCCTGTGCGTACAACATTTGTACATATGTTTAGCGACATTTCCTAACGTTTCACCCAATAAAAAAAATCACAGCATATCCACGGAGTGAGTGATGATGAGTGGGCGAAGCTCCGGAGGTTCATCGGTAAACCGCGAATCTTCCGTGAATTTTCGTCCGGTACATCGAAGGCGTGACAAACACTGTGTGTATATATACAAGATACAAGAAATTTTATTTATTCGTAAATGGTAGCTAGACGTCGCTTCCGGTCCCCTTTCATTATAACGGCTTTATGGTCGGTGAAGTGGAGGGATAGGGGTTCTTGTATGGCTCCGTAGAGGATTCCTAGAGGGGAGAGAGGGGGTGAGCATAGGAGAGGAGAGAGAGGGGACGCGGGCGCCGCTCCATACAGTAGAGGATTGCTAGAGGAGAGAAAGGGGGGTGAGCGTTGGAGAGGAGAGAAAGGTGGAGGGGGACGCGCATGCTCTGGAGGGGTGTAGGACGCGGGCGCCGCTCCGTACAGTAAAGGATCGCTAGAGGAGAGAAAGGGGGTGAGCGTTGGAGAGGAGAGAGTGGTGGAGGGAACGCGCATGCTCTGGAGGGGGTGTAGGACGCGGGCGCCGCTCCGTACAGTAGAGGATTGCTAGAGGAGAGAAAGGGGGTGAGCGTTGGAGAGGAGAGAGAGGGGGAGGGGACGCGCATGCGCTTTGGGGTTGTGAGACGCGGGAAGGAGGGATGAACTAAGCCCCCGCAAGCACATCCAAGCAAGATCAAGGAATCGAGTCAACCTGGGCGACAGACACCACCTGCCTAGCCATTGCTAAGCTGCCCTCTATGCTCTCGGCCATGACTAGTGACTGTAGTGGTGGTTGACGGCCTTATTGTACTACAGTGTTCTGCTTGACATAGATGGCCACACCTCCCGCGGGACGCTCTGCTTCCTCGGTGCACACGATGGGAACTAGAGGTGGTCTGGAACGCGCTTATTCTTCATGGTCATCAGCGTTATCGTTATCACGTTGGCTACGACGGACGGCGCCGGAAAAGCCTACGCCCAAAGGAGCTTCGCCCCTAAAACTTCCCCATCTCCCGTTAAAGTGTAGATGCGAAGCAGCGGGGAGATGGTTTGCTTGAGCGGGAGAAACGTCGCCGCTCCCGTTTAGCGGCAGCGGCCCGGGCGCTCATCGCGGCGCTGCACAGGAGACAGGATGAGGCAGCGCGCTCCGTCATTTTCATACAGCGGAACTACCGTGGCGCCCCCAGTGGAGTATGCAGCTGTCGCACCACTTGTCGTGCGCGCTGCTCTGTAGAGTAGAAGGTTGCTAGAGGATGGAACGGGGGGGGGCGTAGGAGAGGAGAGAGGGGGGGAGGGAATGTACATGCGCTGTGGAGGTGTGGGATGCGGGACGCGGGCGCCGCTCCGTAGAGTAGAGGATTCCTAGAGGAAAGAAAGGGGGGCGAGCGTAGGAGAGGAGAGAGAGGGGGTGTGGGACGCGGGAAGGAGGGACTGACAAAGCCCCCATCAGCACATGCAAGCAAGATCTAGGAATGGAGTAAGCCTGGGCGATAGACAGCACCGGTAGTGCGTGTTATTCTTTGCTTGCACCCACCACCTGCCTAGCCATTGCTAAGCAGCTACTCTGTGCTCTCGGCCATGACTCTGGTGACTGTGGTGGTGTTTGACGGCCTTATTGTACTACAATGTTCTGGTTCGCATAGTGGGTGCTTCCCTACTTCATGAAAGTGACCGTACGCGGGACGCGGAAGTGGCGGACGGACAAAGCCCCGAGCATAAGATGCTTCCCACCTAAAAAAATTACAAAACAGTCACCCTCCCTCCGCGCGCTTCGCATAACATCGATTCCCAAGGTACGTGGGATCTGCCGAATTCTTTATTCTCTGCATGCTAGTGCTGGGCGCGCATGCTACCCTCGCACTGCTACCCTCGTTGTCTCGCTGTATTTCACAGCAGCTTGTGAGTTATATGCGCTTCAATGCATTGCGCACATTTTATGTACTACCTTGACACTTCCCGACAAAGAACCAGCATATTGCCACGTGCGTTTCTTATTTCACTTTTGCTGTATTCGGCTTACGCCCCCAAAGCCTGGCAGCAATGATCAACGCAAACCGCGCCTCAAGGTTCGAGAAGATTCACGATTGCAGTAGATCATTTTGTTAAGATTGCGCGCAAGACGCGAACACTCGAGCTTATTCCAGACCTTGCGCGACGACCAGTGATAAGGCTAGAAAATTCGATGCCTGATGTATATAAGGCGCGTTCCAACGATGACCAGTTTATCGACGGCCGACGCTCTGTTCGTCGCTATCCGTGCATAGCGTGCATTGCTTGTTGTAGTTTGACTTTCGGTTTCCCGGCCACAAGTTCGGCCAAATAAAGAGTTTGAACTTGGACACACCGACTGTAGCCTTCGTCGACGTCACGACCAGCTGACAATATTGTGGTCGTAATACTCAAAAAGGCATTGAAATACAATCTTGAAAATAAGTTTACTCTGCCTGGCTCTGAGGCCGAGGGATAAAATTACACCGACGTTTTTGTCGCGCCTAAGCTGCTATATCTGCAACATCTAGCTGACGTTGTATGCTACACAAATGTACAAAAAAAGTCTCCCTGTTTAGAAATGTGTGTGTCTGTGTGCGCGTGTGCGTGAGAGAAAGGAAGAGATAATAGGCTTTCATTGATATAGCAGCTAGCGCAGACTAATTCACGCAGCCCTATGCGTGTGGACTTCCTATTTTCGCGGCGTCTGGGACAGGAGATGCCTCCAAAAATCATAGCACTAACAGAAGCACAACATGACTATATTCTATTTTTTAGACTTCCGATGTCATTTCGAAGCAACATAAGCCGCCGTGCACATAACAGCTGGAAACGAAAATTGGTACACTGTTATTTGGCATAATTGGATTCAGCGGCACAAAACTCGAATTTTTCCCCTCGAGGTAATGACCGCAAGTGTTTCAAGCAATGCAGCGAATAATCTTTCGAAGGAACCAGCATTTTTAACTTACTTACATTGATTAATTAAGTGGGTTGCATGAAGAGTTTTCTTTAATATATATCGCGACATGTACTAAAATACTGTGCTGTTAAATTCGGCACCTGACCTGTCTGTTTTATTTTTAACATTGGACAGTAAAATGGCCTTCCCTGGTTGTCGATCCAAATATCTGTATATCTAGGATGATGTGAAAAAAGAGGCTAAACCCTTTCAAACTTTAAACTTCTATGCAAAGCACAGGGGAAATAAGTTTTCGCCTAACCAGAATTTGCAAAAATGGGGGTGTAAGGTTCTTTTGCTTCCCCAAATAGCCTTTCGATTGGCATGAAGGTTAAAGGAGCACTGACACAAAAATTTTGCACCTTGTTTTTTTTTGTTGCAATAGGTAGCTTACGACCCACTTATCACGGCTGGAAACCTCATTTGCGCGAGTGCGCGACGGTTAGTTATTTACAGACGTTTTTAGAGCGCCCAGTCGCAGTTTCGGTTTCAAAGAGCACCGAGCTAGTCAGGAGCAGTTCCGGTAGCAAGATAAACACAGCTGGCCACGTGACCACGCAGAACTGTGACGTAGGCGGCGCGCGCGAGAGCGGGCGCCGCCTACGTCAGGCACGGAGGAAGAAATCGCAGGTAGCGCAAGGGGCACAACCAACAACCAGCCAACACAAAATCATGACGTAGTTTGTTTACATTGCTACCGCGTTGATGTCGGCGTCGCGAGGGGCTCGCATCTCGCTCAGTCGTGCGGCATGCACTTTGAAATTGATTTTAAATATGTTCTAGGCTATATTTGCCCTTGATATTTCGTAGACGTTGTCTATGTCTCCACATACATCTATTCCACTCATTATCTCGCCTTCGAAATTTTGTGTCAGTGCTCCTTTAATGTCTTATCTGTACACGTTTTATGAGATAATGTTTTGGGTTATCGAAACACCTGTGGCTCGTACGGCAGAGTGTCAACGAATAATCATAACTCGCTAATAAAAACGTGGGTTCATATTGTCGGATCTGTCTCTCTAGGGCTATATACAAGCACACCATAAATTTTCGCGTATTCTGCGAGTGTTTGATTATGCTGAACAGGAATATGCCCACCGGCACTGCACGGCGGCTCAAGCTAGTTCTATACAGGGTCCCTCAGATATCTCTAGCTAGAGTTTATGTATAGGCTGACGCGCTTTATGACGACGCCACCAAATGCGTGCTGTTAAGTATTTCATGGAGTAAGTCACATTGTTTGCTGTGAGTTGCGTAGCTTCCTAATCGGTGAAGACTGAATAAATACCTTCTAAAGCAACAGTGTTGGGTAGAAATTTCTCAATTCGAAACTCGAGGATGGTTTTCCAAAACGCCTGCTGATTAGAGAATTTCTAACATTGTGTTTATTGAGTGCTGGTATTTCTCCGCTTACTGCAAATACCCGCGAAATACAAAAAATCACGCCATATCCACAAAGTGAATGATGTTGGAGGAGCTTGCTCAGAGATGATCGGGTAACCCGCGAATCCTCCGTTACACATCTCCTACCATCATATATAGACGTGACAACGTTGTTATATACACATTACATGCGGCGCTCGGGCCGCGAGCCCCAGCTGCTGTTCGTTGCGAGCCCGCCGCGCTTCTGTGCGGTGTTCATGCGGCCGAGCGGTAACGAAGTTTTCACTACCTGAGCTCCCGGTGAAGAGAAAATTACACCATCTCCCGCTAAAGGGAACCATGTGTAGATGCGAAGCAGCGGGCGCTTACGCTTACACTGGCGGCGGTGTTGACGCTGGAGCTCATCGCGGCGTTGCGCAGGAGAGAAACCTGGGGAGGCGCAAAGCACGCAGTGATGGACCGGTGTTTCCTACTGCAACATGCCAATCGCTGCTAATGGGCAATGAGAGACAGAAGACTCCGACTGGACACAGAGACCCGCAGTCCCCTTTTAGTTAACGCGCACGCTGCGAAGTTCTATTGTTCAACAACGCACAAGAGAAATCTCCCACCGGCACCACCTTGGAGGTCAAGATCCAGTGCCATATATACGGGGTGGCCAGTGAACGGTTGTGCAGCGCGAGCAGTCGGTTTTTTCAACCAAGAAACTCGCTAGCAGACGCTGCCTGCGTCGGCGTCGTGAGGCGAGAGAGGGGGGGGAGAGGAGAGAGAGAGGGGGGGGACGCGCATGCGCAGTGGGAGTGTGGACGCCGCAGGGAGGGATGCCTAGAAGAGAGAGGGGGAGGGTAGGAGAGGAGAGAGGGAGGGGACGCGCATGCGCAGTGATCGGAGAAGTCTACACGCCATCGCCGCCGGACAAGGCGCGAGCCTAAGAAACTTGCCGAACAAGCTCCTAAAAAAAATTGTCACGTGGCTCGCCTGATTCCGCACCGTCTCGAAGTGCTCCCTGACGTTCCGCGTACAAAACACGTTCTTCCCTCTATGACAGTGATTATAGCTTGTCGCTAGCAACAGGCTCCCGATTCAGCGCTTATCGCGTGCGCGTCTACTAGCAACAGGTTCTTCATCCCACAGCCACCAGCAGCGTCGCTGTCCTGTCGGCTTTGAAGCCGTAGCACACGAGGCCGAATGCTATTGTCTTTTGAAGTCGACACGTCGAGAGCACAGCAAAGACGGCGCGCTAGCGGGCATGTCACATGGTATTTTTTTAAACCACGCATGTACAGGAAGCAGAATAACATTAATTGTACTTACATGATAGAAAATTAGAAATGGTCTAGTCGGACGTATTCCCAAACAATCTACAACTTTCTAATTGAAATTAGGACTGGAGACAACCTGGGTGGCATTGTTAGATACTTCAAGGATAAAGGTCTCAGCTTGACGACGGCTGACAAAGAAGGTGGCTTCGTGGTTATGACGTCAGCAATCTACCAGGAGAAGGCTCGCCAGGCCATCGAAAAGAACTTTGTCAAGGTAAAGCCTAGTGAGGCACGTGTAAAAACTAAAGCAGTGGCATTGTGTAAGGACTTCAAGCAAACAAAACTTGCGAATGCAATTCAAGGAAGTAAATCCAGCACCTTGCAAGTGTTTTTTAGTGCTAAAACGCATAAAGTAGACATTCCCTTTCGCACTATTGTGAGTGAAAAAGGCTCATGGCAACACCAGGCTAGCATGTTTTTGCAAAAATGCCTCAATCTGTTGAGTGTGAATGACCCGTTCGCGACGAAGAATTCTATCGAAGTTTCGCGGTTTTTTGAGGGCAAAGTTTCACCTGGGTTGATATTCTCAGTGGATGTACAAGATTTGTTTTATTCTGTCTCCCATGTTGAACTTTTTAAGTGTGTTATGGACTGCATTCTAGAGAAATCAGCTACTGATTTTCAAAATTCAACCGGTCTGAGTGTTGATAAATTTATGTCGCTCTTAGAGTTTTATCTGAAACACACCATCATAGGTTTTGACAAGGGTTTGTACCTGCAAAGAGAAGGCATCTGTATTGGATCGTGTGTTGCCCCAGTTTTGTGCAACATATTTTTAGCCTACATTGACCGCGATCTGATTGAAGCGTTTACAAGTGACGGAGTGGTAAAGATATTCAGGTACGTAGACGATTTCCTGGTAGTTTTGGACAAACAAGCAAGCACAAGCGAAAGTGTGGACAACGTGTTAATGAAGTTTCACAAGTATGGGAGGGGTCTATGTTTTACGTACGAGCTACCACAGGAGGGAACGCTTCAGTTTTTAGATCTTAAGCTCATTTTCAAGCATGAGCATACATGTTATTCGTACTGTCCGCGGGCTAGAAAGAAGCCTTTACCATACACATCATCACACTCTAAGGTAGTAAAGAGGGCGATCGCGTCATTGTGTTTGGAGTCTGCACTGGTGAGGTCGTGCCCGCATGAGAGGCTGGCCAGCTTCCGTGCTCAGATTGGACGACTGAAGGCAGCTGGCTTCCCGCAGTCTGTGCTGACGGCGGTGGCTGAAACCCTCCTAAAAAAGCAAAAAGGGCGTTCGCGGAAGCCGCGGCTGGTGGACTCGTCCATTGGGCGTGAGAAGCCGATTGTGTTACCCTATATACACCGGGTGACACACAACCTGAAAAAAGGTTGCCAATCGCCACGGAGTGGGCATGGTGTTCTCTGCGCCTGAGAAGCTTTCGAAGCTGTGCGCGCGCATTTCGAGCGGCGAAGAGCGCGTCAGCCTGTGTAGCAAAAAGCATGCCAACCCGGTTGTGCAATGCGATGTAGGAGTGGTGTACGAGATCCCGCTTTCCTGCGGCAGATCTTATGTGGGCCAAACAAGCCGCAGCGTAAATGACCGCGCACGGGAACACCAGCTGTCGATCAAAAATAACGAAATGGCAAATTTGCCAGCGCACTGCGCAGCCTGTGGATGCGAAACACGATTCCAACAGACCATGATATTGGGACATAGCAAAAACACGTGTGCTCGGGAGGTTTTGGAAGCGTTCTTCATTAACAGGAAAAGAGATAGCTGTGTAAGTGAGGCCTCGGTATCGCTCTACGGTGCAGAAGTGTCTTTTTTGATGACTAAGGTGCGTTAGCATGTGATATTCCTCGGTGTGTCTGTGCAGCTATGCGCAGCCTCGGGGGTGTCTGCGCAGTTCGGTTTCCCTATTTAACCGACGCTCTACGTTCAATAAAAACAGTTGGTAGTGTGCGCTCGATCTATTTAAGTGTTCCTTCCTTGTGTTGTCGTTTTCTATTTTAGCGCATATTTTCCTGCATAATGGCTGGATGCACCGAGCCGGGCCTGGGCTTTTGTTATTGTACGTCGCACTGCGCCGGGCGGGCTCACAGCCCTATGGCGCCAGGCTCGGGCGGGCCTTTAAGCAGTCGGCGTGCCTGGGCCGGGCTCGAAAATGCGGCCTTGGCACAGCTCTAATGTATGCCTTGAATCCTTTCCCGCCATTAAACAGTTGTGAGCAGCGTTTGTATGCGCCTCTTTGGTTACTGTTTTTGCGCTAATTACTTTCAGCTTCGTCACTGAAATTGTCGAGACCGAATAATATAAGGTGATTTGAAGCAAACACCCTTATGGCTTCGAATAAACACCGCGATTCAATTCCGCCATCGAGAAATTTCATCGCAGCGCTCAGCTAAAGTGCCACCGCGACCTTGGATATGTAGCCATCTTTGCTTATTACCGCACTGTTGCCAGCGCAAGCAGCATTTTCTGGCATAGCGAACGTCCCTGGCGTACCTGGTGGTGGCCGCCATGGCGTATGAGTGCGTTGAGGAGCGGCTTTGTTATGCCGGGCCTGGCTATGGGCTTATTGTGCGCCAGCGCTTGTTCTGCGCCGGGGATGAAGAGGTTGAACCCTTATCTCCTCCACTGAAATTCCTTGGTTTTGCATCGGTATATATTACACTCACGCATACGAACGCACGCGCAAGCATGCATAAAAAAATGGTATCAGCCAATTTGACGTCGTTAAAGCCGTCGGACAGCTAAGCTGCAAGCAGGCGAGTGTATGTGGCGGCAGATTATGACAGCTTAGTCTCATTTCGAGGATCATAACTTAGCGTTATCATCATCGTAACTGCAAGCAATTATTTCGTTTCATTAATTTTATTCACAGCCCTCCCTGATCCTGTCACGTGCGTTACGCCAGACAGACTGACAGGCGGTGCAGGCTCGACTGAGAACAGCTCCGCTCATTAAAAAAAAAAAACCGTTCTCAATGAATGTAATGTGTTCCAAATTAATCTGGTGTTTACCACTACGGCATCGTTCATAACAGCCCTAGTTAGTACATCGTCAACCACCTAGCACTACGATTTAGCATTAACAGTTGCGTGTACAGCCGCCCATTTTTTTTACCTGAACACGCGAGCAGAGACAGCCGAGTCTGTAAGCGCCTGTTCCGGGCGTCCTGGTGTCCGGTTTCCGGAACAGCCTAGCAGAAGACAGCTGCACTGGACTGTTCATCGCAGGCATGCACGTATTCTCGTTAATTTCGCCGCTGTGCTCCGTTAAACGCCGCTTATCAAGTGGGCGGTCGACGCTCGCGCGTTCAGGTTAAAAAAAAATGGGTGGCTGTACATAACCGTAGGTGGGGCTCCGGCGTACGCTATTTTCTCAACTGAATTAAGTAAGCGTTTAACACTATCGCGCACAAGGGGACATGGTTGCTCCTCTGCAAGAGAGCCGTCCGGTTCGGATCCGCCGGCCTTGAACAGTTCACTGTATTTCTACCCATTAATTGCAGTAGTTACTGTGCATTTCATTATTGACCCTTTGCCAGCCGTGTAGAAGTGGCAAATTGGCTTAATCTTTCATTTCGTTCTTTAATTTCGCTAGAAGCTTCACTGCAGAGCTTGGTCATGGTCGCTGTTGCCGCGTCGAGACGATGCCATTGGCTGTATTCAGCTTTTTTTTTCATTTTGTTCGTTTCAAAATATACAGCCGGAAGTAAGTCGGAATGTTTAACGTTTTCCGCAAAAAAAAAAACGAACAAACAAAGTGACCTGTCTGTCCTTGTAAATTTTGTTTCTCAGGAGAGACAGTAGATAGTGTTTTTACATCCAGCTGAAGCCATCTACGTTGGCATTCGCATTTTACTCCTTCGCTCAATTTTAACGGGCTAATTTTCACGTCCGTTACTGCAGTATGTCTTAGCTTCACCGTTGACTCGCTCACTCACGCTACCACATGCGTTGTACGATCAACTAAAAGTAAGTTTTTGTACGAGAAAACACGAAATACTTGATCAACGACTGGGCAGTGCGTTCACGTTAGACTTTCTAACGCTGGAGCTATGGTAGCGGCCACTTACCTGAGACAGCGTCCTTCTTGTAGGCGCTGATTTCTTCTTGCCCCTTCAGTGCCTAGACGAACGCTCTGCCCTTGGCTCCCAGTATGGTGGCAAGATGAAAATGGCCCAAATCAACTGCTTCAATTGACGTACTCCCTCCCGATGCAGGAGCCCCCCTACTTGGCTTTGCCACTCCCGAATGCACAAGGAAAAGCATCTGTTATCGCTAAAAGCTCACGTGATCTCAGCAAGTGCTGATATTTGCATTATATTCCCCTTGCCACCACAATCGATTGATGCTTCTAAGCACCGTATCTTCCAAGTACCGTATCTCGAAATGTTAGCCCCCCAACACACTTAAAGCATTAAACCATATTTTCAGTTATTATATCCCTCTGGGTCAGAGATATTACATAGGAGGATTGGTAAAAGCACGAAAAAAAAATTGCAGGGTGTTTTTTTAGACAATACCAAATTTTATTATAAATTATATTACAATTACGCTCCGTACATCATATCGAAGCGGAAACACTGCGATCCAATTAAAACGACATTGACGAGAGAATTGACAAACTCTCTTTAATTAACCTTTTAGGGACTGACTTGATGACAGTTGTTTATGTTAGCAAGTTCTAGAGCACGTAAATTTGTTACATACCCACTTTTTAGAAATGACGAAAATTGGACGTAATTCGAGATAATAATGACCATCTAATTTCAAGAGCGAAATCGAAACTTGTCTCACCCACCACGTTGAAACGCGGGTTGTCGATGACGTCAGACCGAGATTACCAGCGAGAACAAAGTGGCAAAATTTGAATGAAGATATGTCGCGGCCCCATCATTTCGTGAAAAGCCCTAGTAATCTCCGTTGCGCCAATGGATCGCCTTTGTGGTTTTTCGTGCTTATCTGTTTATTTCGTGCTGTGCGCAAGGAAATCGGAACATCAGCCTTTCCATTCCCTGTGAACCACAAAAGCCAGGGGCAGCCACTGCGGCGCTTCTTCTTGCAAACAGGCTATATAGGTTTTCGCTGCTGTTGATAGTTTAGGAAAGAAGCAGATAAGGAGGACGCAGAGCCCCCCAATGAGTACGCGGTCTATATTTGTGCATTTTATAATCCTTGTCGCTTTTCCTGGCAATATTCTCCTTCGGGTGCGCCTTGATTCAAATTGAGTCACTTCTGTGCCACGTCTAGTTACGGTCTTTCGTAACAGACAGGCCGTAAGAATGATCTATCAAGATTTTTATAGATTAACAATTAGTCTTTTCGCCACCTTAGTTATTATTTGATGAATACATATGAATGAGTATCTTTGAAAGATTCATGGATCAATCCACATTATTGGCAGGTGCTTTTAAAAAAAAGCTGAGACACTTCATACTGATGTATACCTTATACAGTTCCACCTCCTAAACACATATATGGAGCCCGTGCTCTGTTTGTGTGGAAGGGGGACCAAAGTTGAAGAACAAGACCTTGTGGAGAAGGGTAAAAAACCCCGAGGCTTTACTGCGCCGACTAAAGTAAAAAAATTGAAACACAGAGAAAGAGACGTTTCGGGTTGTTCACGAATGAAATGAAAAACATGTGTCAAGCAGTTCGCCTTATGTACAGGCGTGAGAAAAAGTGTGCAGACCACGGGATCGCGTGGCCGAATGCATCGACGCGCCATCTAGCGACGTAACGCCTGCTGCGGTGCGCATGCGCGTCCCATCGTATCAGTTGGCCTCTCATGTCGCTCTATCTGACGCTGTTACGGCGCTCGCAGCCAAAACGACAACTGGGTGTCGCTTTGTTTGCTCCACAGAATCTGTGCTGTTCCTTTACGTAGCGGCTGCGACGGGGCCGGTTCAAGCACCATGACATAAAAACTTAGCGCAATTAAAGACGAGACACACAAGCAAAAAACACGAGGGACTGGCGCTACTCACAACTATTTATTTCACAACGTCGTCATGAAATATATACATACATTTTGGACATGCGCAGATGCGTTCCATGAAGAAAAACAAGAAATGAAGATGAAAAACAGATTATCTATCTGGTATTCATGTCGAGGTATCTAAATTCATTCGTATGCAGAGTAACGGAAGGTTCGCTGACGCACCCCGCCCCCCCTCTTCTTAATGTGAAACCCTTCTAGCAACACGCGAGCTTGTTCATTGCGACTTTTACCAAGAATCTTTGCCTGACGAAACAGTGCTTCACAACCACAAGAAGTCACGTGATCTGCTAAGTGCGTTCGTTCCTTCTTTTTTATATTCAAAGCATGCTCTCGAAAACGGTCATTTGCGCACCTTCCTGTTTGACCGATGTAGCTTTTACCCATGCTCGCGTCGTTTTTTACACCATTTGATTAGCCGAACTAAGCATAGCTAGCATCGCATAAGCTGAAGCCAAGCACACAAAATTACGTTTTCTCAGCCCAGCTAGCCTTTGTCGCGTTAACCCAAGTTAAACTAAATGAGCCTAGTTAAGTCAAAGTAAGTATAGCCGAAAGTAATCATACTTGAGCACGGTATCACCTAATGAACTCAGGCGTAAGTAAGTTTAATTAAGCCTAGTCCAGCTTGCTGTTTTCATGTTGCGCGAAGTTAAGCTTAGATGAGCCCAGATGAGTCGAGGTAAGTATAGCGAAATCTAATTAAGCATAATTGATCCTACTATCTCTTAATTTAGCCGAGCGAAATTAGCCTATATAAGGCAAACTTAACCATGGCCAATTAATCCAAGTCGACTTTCTCATGAGCCCAGAGAAGCCAAGCCCAAGAAGATACTAATTACTCCTTATCGACTCCAACCTAGTTAAGCTCATTCACGTCTAATTAGTGTTAGTTAAAGCGAATACTAATTATGCTTGGTTAATTAGCCTGAGATCCATCCAAAACACTCTAGATACTGGAGTTTCACGTGACATAATTACGCTAATTATGCATAACTAAGCTAATTAGGCAGGGTCAAGGTAAGTATAGATAAATCTGATTAAATGTGGTTGATCATGGTATCATTAAACTAATCGTATCATAATTAGGTTTAATTAAGCAATATCTCATTAAACTCAATTAAAGTTATTAAAGTTGAATTCTCAAGAGCTCAGGAACCCGAGGTCAGAAATGTACTAATTACTCCTGACCGAGTCGAGTCTTATTAAGCTAAATTAGATGTGATTAGCGTTAACACTAATTATAATTATTAGTGATTAATATGTGTGACATCGAATCCCACCCGAGGTACTTGGCTTCATCAGGTTATGCGATACTAGTTATGCTTACTTCAGCTAATCAACCGGTGTAGAAAACGACGCGAGCCCGGCGCTTGAACCGGCCACGTCGCAGCCGCTGCGCAAATGAACGGCATAGATTCTAATGCAGATTCTATGGAGCAAGGAAAGCGACACACAGTTGTCGTTTTGGCTACGAGCGCGGTAACCGCGTCAGACAGAGCGGCATGAGAGGCCAACTGATAGGACGGGATGCACATGTGCCAATGCATGCGCCCCGCAGCACGCTTCACGTCGCTAGATGGCGCGTCGATGCATTCGGCCACGCGATCCCGTGGTCCGCACACTTTTGCTTACGCCTGTACGTTTGCGTATATCTCGCAGGCAGCGCGCATACACTGATGGCAGATTACCATCGCTCCTGTTCAGAGTGCGTGGTGTGGTCTGTATCACGAGCGACTCAAGATAAAGACGCCGTGACAGTCCTTCTTCTCTAGCGAGAACACGTGACCTCCCCTAGTCGGTTGCGTGTCCACCTGACGCATGCTTAGCCAAAGCACTGGACTTCATATTTCCTTTCTTCACGTCATAATTGTGTTGCTTCAGACGCCGTTCAAAGTCACCAGTTTCACCAATATATACGTCGTCACAATCCGCGCATGGGACCGCGTACACCACACCGGGGAACTTCACTTTGGGTAGTCTGTCCTGCACATTTACGAGTGATTGCCGCAGTTTCTGGTCTGGAAGTTTATCTTGAGTCGCTCGTGATACAGACCACACCACGCACTCTGTACCGACTCAACGAGGAAACTGCCCATCCGTCCGCTCCTCTGCCATGTAAAACGTCATCGCTATCAAGAAAGGAATGTATGAAACAAATGAAAATATATGGGTATTGGTGGGTATGCACCCGCGCTTTGCACCTCATTATATGCACAAAATGGGGACCATTTCGTAGCAGCCTTGTTTCTCCACTGTCCAGCAACGCTACTTATTACACCATTTGTGATTCCTTCAAGTTTATAATTTTCTAAATTTCGGCCTTATCTGGCTTTACATAATATGTTTTGGATAGCTTGGCTATATTCATTAGTATCCAATATTTTTGTATTTAAGAAAGCAAATATGTCTCATGAAACCATGACAAAGTCTTGTTGAAGTTTAAAGTTTGACGGAAGCCCAGCTGGTCTGGATGATACATGGTGAAGGGTAAAAAACCCCGGGGCTTTACTGCGCCGACCAAAGTAAAAAATTAAAACACAGAGAAAAAGACGTTTCGGCTCCCACACAGGAGCCGAAACCAATTAAAAGCCCTATCTAGGACAAGATGTAAATGCCCATATGGAGAGTTGTATACGTTCCCAGTACTTCTACTTTGCGAATATTTAATTACAAGCTCGCGGTTCGGTGGTCGCGGAATACTGGTAGTGTGGCACCATTCCCGACACTTATGAATGCTAGGAAGAAGACAAAAGACTGCACGCTGATGACGCTCAAAAGCAGCGTTCTAGGAAAAGCTGTAACCTGTAGTAAAACTCGACCCTGACGCATCACTTACACAACTGCTGAAGAAGAATCAGCGTGGATTGTTTTTTATTCATTCATTCCTTCCTTGATTTACCCATCCCTCCATCTAAACATTGCTCAGGTGATCACCAGTGGCATAGCCAGGAAGGTGGTTGTTGTGAACGAACAGACCGAAGAGCCACGACGGTTAGAACCGTTTTTTCAGATGATTAGAACGTGAATAACATGATGATGATAAGTATTCTTTTTCTTCCAATTCTTCTTCGTCTTCACCTTTGTCTTCCTGTTTCTACATCCTCCCGGGGCCTCAAATGTCCGCACTTATAAGCATCCTTCTAGTGGATAAACCAACCTCGCGGGTCTTCGTAGAAGCTTATTGTCAGGAGTCTTCAAAACGCAGACTCTTGAGATTTGGTCTCGGCCTGGGAAAACGTCCTTTACCAAGCATATTTTCCAAAAGGCTCTTGGATTTCTTTTTTCTAGTAAGACGATGTCACCTTTTGTAAGTTTCTCGTGATTATTTCTCGTTGCGGGTTTTATTAATGTACTCCTTATTTCTTTCATATACTCAGAGTTCCATCGTTGCCACCATACTTTAGTAACTTCTTCGCGAAGTCTCCACACCTGTTGAAAGTTGTGGCCCCATTCTTCATTTATGTCTGCTCCAATCTTTCGCTTTCCGCCAATCAGACCTGATGGAGTCAAAGGAGTGGGCTCGTCAGGTTCCTCGTAAACGTACGTAAGTGGTCGGTTGTTCATGATGCCTTGAACTTCACAGACTAGGGTATGCATCTCATCGATATGTAGTAAACGCCGACCAATGACTTTTAGCAGAGATGACTTGAAGCTTCGTGTTAGCCGTTCATAAAAGTCACCCCACCATGGTGCATTTTTGGGAATCAATTTCCACTTGACAGGGTGATTGGCAATGAAACTCCTCGTTGTCTCACTTTGTAGCGTCGTGACTAGGTTCAATTCTTTGTTAGCTTTCTTGAAAACCTTCGCGTTGTCACTGTAGATGATTGAGCACATCCCTCTTCTTGCAATGAAGCGTCGAAAAGCTTGCAGAAAGCTTTCAGCTGAAGTGTCTTTAGCCGTTTCCAAGTGCACAGCTCTTGTAACTGGGCATGTAAAAATTATTATGTAAACCTTCATTATCTCTCCCTTTGTTTTAGCTGCTTGCAGAGGACCTGAGAAGTCTATTCCAACTATTTCGAAAGGCCCAGTCCTCGTTACTCGGTCGGCAGGCAGACGAGGTATCTCTTGTCGCAGTGGCCTGGAATTATACCTTCTGCATATAATGGATTGTCTAATGACATATTTTACTTCTTGTCGTCCTCTGATGACCCAAAACTTGGTTCTTAAGCGGGCTAGTGTGTCTCGCACTCCACCGTGAAATGTTTCTCCATGCGCATGTCGAATCAGTAGCCTTGTTAAATGATTTTTACCAGGTAGTACTATCGGATGCTTTTCGTCAAATATCATACTTTTTCTTGAAGTCGTCCTTTGAGTCTCAGTGCGCCTTGTTCGTCTCTGAACACCTCACATCCCCTTATTGTCTCTTGTGCGCCTACATTCTTCAGTTCTTTGGTAAGTTCGACATTTTGTTCTTGCCTAATAATACGGATCTCGGCGGCCTCGATCTCTTCAGCTGTTAGTTGACCGTAGACTTTGTCTCGTTGAACATTGCTGTAGAAGCGAAACATCCAAGCTGTTACCCTCAACATCTTCGAGTAACTGACAAACTTTTCAATTTCGATTCCTCGTTCTGCGCCTTGCTCCGCCGTATATTCAACAAGTATTTCAACTTCCATCGCTTCTTCATTACTACCTGGCTCTTTGTAACCTGGACAGCCTTTGTTCTTTAACCACTCCGGTCCCTTCCGCCAAATTGCTGCTGATGAAAGTTGTTCCACAGTGACGCCTCTGGTTTGAAGATCCACCGGATTTTCATTACTGCTCACGTATCCCCATTGACTCTCCGCTGATAGATTTCTTATTTCTTGTAGTCGGTGTTGAACGAATGCTTCAAGCCTTCTTTCTTACCTTATCCAGTTTAACACGATTGTAGCATTGGTCTAAAACTTCACCTGGCCTATTTGCTGTTTCAGGTTACGTTTGATGTAACTCCACATTCTCGCAGACAGTGTTGCTCCTAGAAGTTCTAATTTTGCTAGACTGATCGCCTTCATTGGAGCCACTTTACTTTTTGCGAGAATCAGCACTGCCTCTTTCTCTCCACTTTCGTAAGACAACACCATGTAGGCTGCACTTCCATACGCCGCAGGGCTTGCATCTGAGAAAATGTGCTAGTCTGTGTACAATCGCTGTTTCTTATTTGTGACGTACTGCCTTGGTACTTTTATATTCTCGATTGATTTAATTTCCTCCAACCAGTTTCTCCATATCTTCTCATCTTCATCTGTTAAAGGGTCGTCCCAAGAAATTCCAGTCTTCCAGAGCCCTTGTATAGCTATTTTCGCTCTTACTGTGACAGGTGTTAGAAATCCCAATGGATCGAATATCTTTGTACTTTCTTGAAGCACTGCTGGCTTGGTCAGCCTTTCACTCACTTCTGCTGTCATCCATTTTTTTCACAGGATAGCACAAAGTGTCATCATCCGTGTTCCATGTCATTCCTAGAATGTTCGCTTCACTTGATGTAGGAACGGCATCTTGATTCTCAGAAAAATGTTTCCTCATCTCTTCACTGTTTGATGTCCATTTCCTTAGGTTCATTCCGGCTCGGCGAAAAATTTCTTTTGCGTCCTTGTATAAGCCTTTCGCTTGATTATCGTGCGTTGCTCCAAGCATGACATCATCGACGTAAATTGAATTTCGAAGTTTTTCCACCGTTTCGGGAAAGTTTTGCTGTTCTTGGTTCAGGTGATGCTGTATCGTTGCTGCTAGCAAAAAACTGCTCGGCGTTGTACCAAATGTCACCCTGGTCATTCTCCATGCAACGCTGTTCTCTTTAGTTAAGTCGCATTGTTCGTTATTCCGCCACAAAAAACGAAGGGCGTCTCGATCTTCTTCGTGAATGCTGATCTGTAAGAATGCCTTTTCCACGTCTGCCGTCATTGCAACTGAGTGTTTGCGAAAGTTCATTAGAAGTGCAAGTATGTCTGGATTCAAGTTCTCTCCAGCTTCTAGGTTTTCATTCAACGACATTCCTGGTGTCGTTGACGAAGCATCAAACACTATCCTCACTTTCATTGTCAGTCGATCTTTTCTGATTACTGCTTGATGTGGCATGTGGTACGAAACGTGCTCGGATTCATCCGACGTCGCTAGCTCTGCCACTCCCGATGTAAAGTATTCTTTCATAGCTCTGTTGTATTTTTCTTTTAGCGCTGAGTCTTTCTGAAGTCTTCGGGATACTTTCATCAATCTTCTGATTGCTACTTCCTTGTTGTCTTCAATGTTCACTGTTTCTTTCCATGGTAGTCTTACTTTGTATCTCTCTCCATCCCTCTCAATCGTCTTTTCAAATGATGTAAAAAGGTGGTCAACTCTATGCGTCCTGTTCTTTGTTTCCGTTATTCCAGTGTTTTCTAGTTCCCAAAATCTTTGGATGGCATCAGTTATCTCGTCTGTTCTTTCTGTAGCGTGAAGAACCATGACTGAATTTGCCTCTCGTACATAGGATTCTACACCACATGGTCCATGTACAATCCAACCCAGAATACTTTCTACTAGCATCGTGTGTTCATTTAGTCTTTTCACACGCCCTGTGATCGCCTCCCAGTAGAAATCAGGTCCTAGGAGTAATCTTGTTTCCTGCGTTCTACTTTTTTCATCGTTGTCATCTGCGATTTTCATTCCCATCTTCTTCATGTAGGACTTTGAATTGTCGTTTGGGCGAGAGAGTCGCGTTCTTGATATGATGTCTACTTCAATAGCCTCCATTACTAGTGATTCCCCATCTAGATTTTCTTTCAGTGCAACTTCGACAACGTTGATCACTCTTTGATTATCTTTTCCTCCAAATGATCCAACTGTCAGCCTTTCTCTGCGGAGTACCTTGCAACCAATTCTTCGTGACAGACTGTTTTGTATGAATGATCTTTGACTTCCACTGTCGAAAAAAATTTATTGCGTACTCTCCTTTACTTTCACCTTCTGTCCATGCTATGGCCGTCTGCAATAAAACACAACGGCGTTCTTCTTGCAGTTTAGAAGATGCTAGCAGGTTGCACGACTCTTTAACAGTCATGTCATCGTTTCGTTCCTCACTTTGTTCATTAGGCTTGTTGCCTTCATTTTCCTTTGTCCTGCACATGGAAGTTGCGTGTCTTGCTTTGCAACGTTTACAAACTATAGTGGCTTTACAAACTCTTGGGTTGTGATTCGGTCTCATGCACTCAAAGCACCTGTTTTCATCTCGAAGCGTTTCCCTTTTGTCGTCGTATTTTAGTAACCTCCGACAGTCTTCAGTGCTGTGATTGGTTAGATTGCAGAAGCAACATCGCTTTGTGACGGAGCTCTTAAATGCAGAATTCTTGCTCGTGAAGTTTGATCTGTTAGTCCATTTTCTGCGAGCTCTGTCTTCATCGTCTTCGAAACTTCCTAGCGACTCTCTGCACCTCACTTGTTCTTGCAAAAATGTCATCAACCCTTTTAGTGTATCTGCACTAGCACCGCTGTTGCTTTCTCCTTCCGAAGTTCCTGTTCGCTCTCGCGTACCTTGCATTCTCTTCTCGTAGAATTGGTATTCAATGAACAACTCTTGTGGTGTACAACGCTTTAAGATCGGCATAAGCATCGGAGCGTACGAATGCACTGCAACTCCAAGCGCTTCCAGTGCGATCGTGTGCACTTGCACGGTCTGGCAAAGTTCTCGTAAACCTTTGACATCTTTCGGATTCTTAACTGGTTCTAAATTGATTAATGCGTTCATGTGAGTTTCCTTCAAATGCTCTTCATTGCCAAATTCCTCTTTTAAGAGATTCACAGCTGTCTGGTAATTTTTATCGGGGTATTGTAGTCCTTCAATAAGAGCAGCTGCCTTTTCGTCAAGGAAAGAGAGTAGGTAGTGGAACTTTTGACTGTCTGGTAAATTCTGTCGAAGATGAATCGCGCTTTCAAACTGCGTCCAAAATCTTCGCCATGTCAGCTTGTTGCCGTTAAACCTGAACATGTCTAGTTTTGGCAGTTTCACATAGCAATCAGTAAGCTGATTATCTGACACTGTCGTTTCAGTTCTTCTTACTCCCATGGACGGTTGTCCATCATGCACGGTGACTGCTAACTTCTTGATGCTGGACTCTATTATAGAAATTGCCGTAATTATCTTCATATCATGTTCCACTACTCTCTTAAATTCATCTGGTGCTGTTTCCTCTGTTATAAATGACTACATTTGCGTATTTGCCGCTTTCAAACTCTCCGTTATGCCCTTCATTTGGCTAAGGCTTATGCTTAGAGAGTCTAGGCCTTCTCTGTCATTCATCTTTCTTTCCGCCTCTGTGATGAGATTCGTTATTTGCATCCTCAAAGCTTTCCTCTTCTGCGAAACGATGTTTCGACTAATGGTGAACAAGATGCAGGCTTACATTCGCGTTGGAACGATGGCCTCTTCCTTGGGCGGTAGCTCTCGGCTCCACGGTTGCCGCTCCCGGTGGCACGTCTGCTGCCTCGTATTCTTCAGCTGGGGCTCTGGCGTCCCGGTCTTGTCAACGAGGGGAGGGTGGTCACGGCACCATGTTGCAAACGAACAGACCGAAGAGCCACGACCATTAGAACCGTTTTTTCAGATGATTACAACGTGAATAACATGATGATGATAAGTCTTCTTTTTCTTCTAATTCTTCGTCGTCTTCACCTTTGTCTTCCTGTTTCTACAGTGGTTAAGAGAGGGAGGGGGTGGGGGGTGTTAGAGCACTGCCGTCGAAATGTTTACTATTTGTATATGTATGTATACGCGCGCGCATAAAAAACACGCACGAACAAGCATAAATCGAAGTCGACCTCTCCCCGAATAGAATGCGTCCGGTCTCAGGCATTGTGGGAATCAGTTTCATCAGAAGCAGTCAGTCAGTTTCTTATGCCAGATTTTTTTGGTTTGGGCCAAGCGTTAAAAGGTGGTACGACGTCTTCGTGTAAACTGAGTAGTTGCGCGCATGTCATGTACTTGCCATCTTGCTGTCGTGTACTCACCAGGTGCGCCGAGTACACTGGCATGTAAACGGTAGCTCATTGTCCGACGTGACGTCGACATTCATGTTACAGCCGAGATGTCAGTTTCATCGCCAGGAAGTGCACGCTACGGGGGCGATGATGTGCATATTGTACCTAGCGGTTGTATATGCGCATTTGCGCTACGCTTGGCTATAGCTTGCGGAGTCATAGATATGTAATGTTTGTTACATTAATATAAAATCGTACAACCGACACTGCTGCCCCGATTGGCGTTCTCCTCACATCACGCTGTATACAATCTTTTTTTCCTGAAATTGTTTGAAGCTCTCGCGTGGTTGTGTGGTAGAGTACTTCACGGCGCTGCGTAGGATTGCGGCGTGAGCCGTAACTTTCAACAGCACAGCTGTTCAAGCTTTTAGTTGCGCCGGGTAGTGCGGACAGGAATTGTCATCATCATGAACTGGTACGCGCTCGCTTCGTCCTATTCAACTTCTGCTTCGCTTCCACAACACTTGCGCCCATTTGTCCGGCGTGGAATACAAAAACTATGATGGGCGAGTCTTTTACGCGACTAAACTTTCCGCAACACCGAGTAACATTCTAGTCACGAGACTAAAATCACGTAACAACTAATCACGTGACACTTCCCTGCCACAAACCACGTAACAGCTAATCACGTGACTAAAATCACGCGACTTCATGAACGCCTAATCACGTGACTGAAATCACGTGACAGAAAATTACGTA
Organism: Rhipicephalus appendiculatus; assembly: GCA_030522465.1. Taxonomy (NCBI): domain Eukaryota; kingdom Metazoa; phylum Arthropoda; class Arachnida; order Ixodida; family Ixodidae; genus Rhipicephalus; species Rhipicephalus appendiculatus. The sequence goes on along the minus strand of JALIZH010013489.1, from coordinate 16,592 downwards.
ACACCACGTAACAACTAGCCAAGAGTGTGAAAATCCCGGAACAGCTAGCCACGTGACATGTTCCCGCCAAATTCACGTAACACGCGCATTGTGTGGGGAACCTGCAAAAAACGGAGAAGCATAGCCAATCCAGCTATACATAGTACGTCTCGAAAAAAGCTTAGCAACTCTAGGAAAATCGTGGGATTACTAGCAGAAATTTAGAAGAGGCTACCAGCTCTGCTGTTGGTTCCAGCTTTCCGCCACTGAAAATCCCGGAACAGCTAGCCACGTGACACGTTCCCGCCAAATTCACGTAACATGCGCATTGTGTGGGGAACCTGCGAAAAACGGAGAAGCATAGCCAATCCAGCTATACTTAGTACGTCTAGAAAAAAGCTTAGCAACTCTAGGAAAATCGTGGGATTACTAGCAGAAATTTAGAAGAGGCTACCAGCTCTGCTGTTGGTTCCAGCTTTCCGCCACTGAAAATCCCGGAACAGCTAGCCACGTGACATGTTCCCGCCAAATTCACGTAACATGCGCATTGTGTGGGGAATCTGCGAAAAACGGAGAAGCATAGCCAATCCAGCTATACTTAGTACGTCTAGAAAAAGCTTAGCAACTCTAGGAAAATCGTGGGATTACTAGCAGAAATTTAGAAGAGGCTACCAGCTCTGCTGTTGGTTCCAGCTTTCCGCCACTGAAAATCCCGGAACAGCTAGCCACGTGACATGTTCCCGCCAAATTCACGTAACGTGCGCATTGTGTGGGGAACCTGCGAAAAACGGAGAAGCATAGCCAATCCAGCTATACTTAGTACGTCTAGAAAAAGCTTAGCAACTCTAGGAAAATCGTGGGATTACTAGCAGAAATTTAGAAGAGGCTACCAGCTCTGCTGTTGGTTCCAAGCTTTCCGCCACTGAAAATCCCGGAACAGCTAGCCACGTGACATGTTCCCGCCAAATTCACGTAACATGCGCATTGTGTGGGGAACCTGCGAAAAACGGAGAAGCATAGCCAATCCAGCTATACTTAGTACGTCTGGAAAAAGCTTAGCAACTCTAGGAAAATCGTGGGATTACTAGCAGAAATTTAGAAGAGGCTACCAGCTCTGCTGTTGGTTCCAAGCTTTCCGCCACTGAAAATCCCGGAACAGCTAGCCACGTGACATGTTCCCGCCAAATTCACGTAACATGCGCATTGTGTGGGGAACCTGCGAAAAACGGAGAAGCATAGCCAATCCAGCTATACTTAGTACGTCTAGAAAAAGCTTAGCAACTCTAGGAAAATCGTGGGATTACTAGCAGAAATTTAGAAGAGGCTACCAGCTCTGCTGTTGGTTCCAGCTTTCCGCCACTAGTAATATGCCAGGTATATTAACGCGACAGCGTTAAAGAGATCGTTTCCCAGAAATTCCGGCGTCGACGGCGGTGCCGGCGTCGTTGGTTGTGAGTGTAATATGGTCATCGTGTCCGTGATCGAAAACTCGAGAAGGATCCAAATAAAATAAATAATCATCAGCTTCAGTTCAACTGAGAATCGAACACAAGCCTTTTGCGTGCTAAGCAGGTGTTCTATCACAGGGCTACGTTATTTCTTGACATTGCTTCGAACGAAAAAAAACTATATGAATGTGATATCGTGGTAGGAGTTTCCTTAACGCATGTAATATTGCGTGGCAGAAGCGTACAATCGCACCAGGTGAGAAAACATGTGAATTGACCAGTGGCGTAACTCCATAAAGACCATAAAGACACACATCTTGCAATGGCGGTCATTTTGTTTTTATATATATGCTTTATTTTTAATCATGGAAAAAATTAAATTATGCATTCACATAGACTACTACTACTACTGCTACTACTAATTATTATTATTATTGTCATTATTATTATTATATCATTATTATTATTATAATACAAGCATCACCATCGGCGCCTGGTCAGAAAAAATAGCACTGGGTATCCAATAGCAAGCGACATCGAATGGCGAAGTTTCTAATAGCAACTCGTAGGCAGGCGCTAGCATTTTTGCAGCTGTGTCATTCGGGTTAAATTATGCAATAAATGTTGTCCCACTTTTTGTGCTAACGCATAAAGGTATTCCCCATCGTGTGTACCGGTTAGAAGTACTTAGTTTCCATCGTGTGTACCGGCTAGAAATACTTAATTTCTGTTCAATGAAAGTGCTACAGATTTCAGAGTTGATTTTACGGAGAGTGCGTTGCCCTTGACTGTCAAGAAATTCAAATATGACATTTGGAAGATAAATCTCGAGGGAGGACACTTGAAAGGGGGTGTGCCCCCCCCCAGCCTGAGCACAGGGGGGGGGGGGTCAGACCCCCCTGACCCCCCCATGATTTACGCCACTGGAATAGACCGATCCCACCGCGAGTTGCACTACGCCACTGCTGCCGCAGTGCATGCCGGTACCTGGAGTACTCGGTGCGTTCAGCTGCGTCGGCGAGCTGCATCAACGAGCTTTAGCAGCCGTATTTGGATGAATTGCGATGGTTGGCTGCACGTCCTGCGATGCTACAAAAACGGCCTGGAGCAAAAGGACTCGGATTTTACGCGTTTTCAAAGGAGGTCAAGCTCAACAGCAATGTGTGCGACAGTCAACGAAGTCGGACAGAGCAGCAACTACCGCGCACTTCCAACGTGTTGTTCAACGTGTTTGTGAGTTCAGTGTGTATAATATAATGCATGATAGTTCAGCAGTGGTCTATTACATCATAACAAGCTTTCTGCGCGACCGATGGGCCGATCAGCGACAGCAAAACTTCATGAAACGTGTGCCCGATTTCTTTGCCGGGGCAATCGCCACCAGCGGTGGCAGATTGGATACAACGTGTTTTCCTGGCAGAACAGAGATCACCTAAACCAACCTCTCACCAAAAGCGATGACGACTGTGTACTGTATTGCTTGAATGCGACCTGTGATACAAGCAAAGCTTACAACTACATGCATGCTGTAGGTGTAAAGCTTGCGCCATGCAGTGCACGGCGAGAACTCGGCCGTGCCGGCATCGCAGCCAACGATGCTGCCGGGATTTCTCCATTACTTTCAATATGGGATATCATGAACGAAAAAACGTAAAGCGGCAACAGCGGTAGTAAAGAATAGCTAGTTATATGAGCGTAGGCGTACCGTACACTGCAGTTTCGAAGTTGTAGGCCTAGCGACGATATCAGCGCCCAGCCATCCGCTGAGGCCGCCGCCGGTAGCCGGAGAGGACTACTGCTCATCCGCCGCATTGTGTATGTCAGCAAAAGCTCCTACTGACTCATCGATCCCTTGTGCAGCAGGAAATATTTTGCCGTTCATAAGAATTTTGTCACGTTATTAAACTTTAGCAACGGCATGCGGCCAGGTGCCGTCTCACGGACGCGCTTCCAGCCTTCTTCACGGTGACCATTTCGTATTCATTCACGTTTAACGCATCACTGTGATCAAAGACCTGCGTTGTCCAGACAACGCTTGTCCAAGTGTTCCTTGGACAAAATGCGCAAAAAGCCTCTTTTTTTTTCGTCCAAGCGTTTCTTTTTTTTTTCGGTTTTCGGATCGCGTAGATGCAGTTTGGGGAACTTATTTTCCGCATACTGTAACTTGTATCGTTCGCGTGCTGACGTCCACTAAAGAAGATTTGTGCTCCCATGACGACAGGAACGTGAGTTCTCGTTTTTTTTTTACAACTGATATGAATTCAGCGACGCAAGCGCGTCAACACGCCGAGATGATCTGGCCACACGTCATCATCAGCCTGTCTACGCCCACTGCAGGGCAAAGGCCTCTCCCATGTTTCGCCAATCAACCCGGTGCTGTGCTTTCTGCTGCCACGTTATACCTGCAAACTTCTTAATCTCATCTACCCACCTAATTTTCTGTCTCCCCCTCACGCGTTTGCCATCTCTTGGAATCCAGTCAGTTACCCTTAATGACCAGCGGTTATCCTGCCGACGTGCTACGTGCCCGGCCCATATCCATTTCTTCTTCTTGATTTCAACTATGATATCCTTAACCCCCGTTTGTTCCCTGACCCACTCTGCTCTCTTCCTGTCTCTTGAGGTTACACCTATCATTTTCCTTTCCATCGCTCACTGCGTCGTCCTCAGTTTAAGTTGAACCCTCTTTGTAAGTCTCCAGGTTTCTGCTCCGTAGGTAAGTACCGGTAAGATGCAGCTGTTATATACCTTCCTCTTGAGGGATAGTGGTAGACTACCATTCATGATTTGATAATGCTTGCCGACACACTGTCGGCCACACGTAAGCACTGTCAACTGTTTTTTTTTTGACGCTAGGATATGCAGTGTAACCTGAAATAACATGCACTGGAGGTCCGGACACAGTTGTTCACAGCGTTCAATCGTCTTATGCGTCGAGTATTCGTGCCAAACGCCAATATACTTGAAGCATGCAGCAAGCAGCCACACCAGCAGCGCTCAGAGTACTCCAACTAAGATGGCGGCAGCGACGCTGTCGGAAACCCGCACATGCGCAGATCCTCTGGTAAGATCGGTCTATTGTGCAAGAAGTGGGTGTTTTAAAGGCCCACCCATTACAAGGCCCTCAGACATATTTAATCATCGTCAGCTGGGAAAGCACCAAAAAAAGCGAGCAGCTGCGTAGGTTCGCGTGTTGCCTTACGGAGACGTCGTGGGCCCTTCGCTGATTCGAAAAAGAATTTGGCATAGTGGGCCCTCCGCAAAGGTAATTGCAGTAGACATTCTGGGATAGTTTGAAACGGCTAACGTTACGTGCATGGTTGATGCATGCACCAGGAAACGAAGTAAGGATAGAGATCGAGAAGGAGATGCGGACGGAGCCCGATTACGCTATCGTGTTCCAGTCTTGAATGCGAAACGCAAGCGTCCTCAAAGTGATGATGATGTTTTTTATATCTTTTACTTTTTTCTAGGTATTTAACCCATCGGCAACACTGCCAACGCCGGCTGCACATGTTCTCTTACTTACGCTCGTTCGCAATGTCGGGTTATATTTCCAAAGTTTAAGTTTCTTCGTAGAGACTGACATTCGCCTGTATACCCGCACACCATTGGCCGCGGTATGCGAGGATGTGTCGCACGTGACTGCTGGAAAACATTTCGTGATTTACGCGACAGGGAAGTCATGTTAATCATATTGTAACGTTAATGCGCGAGTGTGCGGAGCGGAGAAGAAGAGGAAGGGTAGTGGAGCCGGCGCTTGGACTGTGTGGTTGGGCGAACCAAACTGGTCTTGTCCCTCAAGTACGCTACTCCTGCTTCCACGCCATTCATCTCATCTGTGAATAAACCCATTCCCTCGTAACAGTTTGGTGGAAGGTGCGGGGTACACCGATCTGGACGACCCAGCTCTACCAATTTTGCGACGGAGCAGACGCTTGGCTGGCTTGCCACCGCAGCTACCAGACATGGAGGACATAGGAGAAAGCCATAACAACCTCGCGGGGGGTGAGCAACAACCTCAACCCACAGGACAAGCTGGCTACGTAATGCCGGAACGTCAACCAAGGACCTTTTCGGGGAAGCCGGATGATGATGTGGAGGATTGGCTTAAACACTACCAAAGAGTGAGTCGCTGCAACCACTGGAGCACTGCCAAGCAGCTCGAGAACGTGGTGTTTTTTCTCGTTGGGACCGCGTCTCTCTGGTTCGACAACCATGAGAGCCCATTGACGACATGGGACATTTTTGTTGAAGAACTGAAGAAGTGCTTTGGGGACTCGACTGCTAAGATCAAGCAGGCTGAGCAAACGCTTTCGCGCAGAGCTCAGTTACCGGGCGAAACCTGTACCACCTACATCGAGGCTGTGTTGAAACTGTGCGGAATCGTGAGTGCGACAATGTCTGACGAAGATAAGGTAGGTCATCTCCTCAAGGGAATCGCGGAAGATGTGTACAATTTTCTTACCACAAAAGAAGATCTACACAACCTTCCGACCTAAGGAAACATTGCCGTGCGTTTGAGGCGCTCAAGAGGAGGAGAATCTTACCGAAATTTGGGCGTCTTGACAATGTGACCACGGTTGCAAGTGTCAACATTCCATCGCACGACGACATCGCTTCGGTTATCAGACGAGTGGTTAAAGAAGAACTTGCTCAGCTACAAATTGTGGACACTGCTAATGTATGCCATCAGTGTGCATTCGATCAACGCCCCCATGAACCACCGGCACCTCGTTTGCGTCAGAGCTACTCTGAGCCTCGCCCGGCTTACGCCGATCGGTTCGAACGAAGGAGCGAGCAGCCACTCAAAAACCAGGAACGCAGGCAAGCTGCATCACGGCGATTTACTGCTCAGCCGTCCTCTCCTGGCTTCTACCAACCAACGAGGTCTCTCTCACCGGGGACGACAAGACGCGACACCCGTACTTGCTACAACTGCGGGCTGCCTGGACACATCGCTAGGTACTGCTACCGCCGCCAGCAGCGAGCTTCACGGTTCAACGCGTACACGCCCCACGTGCCTGCTGACGAGTATCGGTCATTTACAAGCTCCTTCCAACGGCAACACGCAGCACGTGCTGACTCCCCTTCCTCCGACCGCAGCGTTACCCCACCGCCAGCACGCCAACATCGATCCCCGTCACCGCGTCGCCGCTCGGTGACGCCGCCACCACTGGGAAACTAACTGGTGCGACCGATGGGGGGCGAGGCCGCAAATTCATCTTCCTCAAGACCCCCTTGTGTTGTAATGGTTAAGAACAAAGTGAGTGTTTCTGTAGACAATGTGAGTACTGATGCCTTAGTTGATACCGGTGCTGCGGTTTCGATAATGAGCCTGTATTTTAAGAATCGCCTTGGGACGAAAGTAATGTTTGCTTGGAATCGAAGTGCTACGTTCCGCGGCGTAGGGGGAGAAACGTTGAACCCGGTTGGTGTTTGTTCTGTTTTAATTGCCGTAGGAAATCAAAAGTTTAGAGCTGAGTTAACGGTACTTGCACGTGTGACTCATGACATCATTCTAGGCATAGATTTTTTGCGTGAGTGCGGTGCCACTCTGGATTGTGGTAGTGGCGCGATTTGTTTTCGTACCGCCTTGCCCTCTCCATTGAAGGAAGATACCCGTGATGATAGATCGGACGTGTTTTCTGTGTCGCAAGACGTCTGTTTGGCCCCGCATACCGCAATGTTTGTGCGCGTAAACTCTTCACGTTCTCGTGCGGGTTCTTGCTACGGTTTGGCCGAGCCGGATTTTAATAACACCCTCAAGAAAAACGTCATTGTGCCTCGTTGCCTCGTGCTCGCCGTCGATGGGTGTGTCGATTTGTGGACTGTGAAGATCTCAGAGCAGCCCATATCTATGCCTGCAGGACTTAAATTGGCAAGCTTTCACGAGCAAACTACGCTTACCATCCGGTCACTTGAACTATCGGCGGCCGTAAAGAAATCCCACAGCGATTCCTACCCTGACTATTCTGCTAACATTCTGCGCATGATCAACAAATCGCTTCCTTCAACTGAACGGCCTCTGTTGCAGGAGGTGCTCGCAGGCTACGCTTCAGTCTTTGACATTGCCCAAGACGAAACATCTTCCGGTACGCCGCCGCCTTCACGTACGCAACACGGCATCTATACGGGCCAAGCACAACCAATACGCCAGAAGCCTTATCGCGTTTCGCCTTCTGAGAGGAAAGTCATCGCCGAGCAAGTTGAAGACATGCCAAAGAAGGGCGTCATGCTAGAATCGTGTAGTCCGTGGGCCGCTCCTGTCATTCTCGTCAGGAAGAAGGACAATTCATGGAGATTCTGTGTAGACTATCGCCGCCTAAATGTCATTACAAAAAAGGACGTTTACCCTCTGCCACGTAGGGATGACGCCGTCGACTGTCTGCACTCTGCCTCCTATTTTTCTTCTGTTGACTTGCGTTCTGGGTATTGGCAAATCCCTATGCACCCATCAGACAAAGAGAAGACGGCCTTCTTGACACCTGACGGTCTTTTTGAGTTTAACGTTATGCCCTTCGGTTTGTGCAATGCTCGGCGACATTCGAGAGATTTATGGATACAGTACTCCGTGGGCTAAAATGGGAAATTTGCATGTGCTATTTAGATGACGTGATTATTTATGGAAAGACTTTTCAAGAGCACAACCACCGCTTGTCACTTGTGCTCGAATGCTTACGGAAAGCTGGCCTTGTTTTAAACTCGAAAAAGTGTCATTTTGGCGAACGTGAAGCCCTCGTACTAGGCTTTCTCGTGAACAGAGAAGGCATACGACCGGACCCACAGAAGACCGCAGTGGTTCGTAACTTTGAGCAACCACGAACAGTGAAGGACCTGCGAAGTTTTCTGGGTCTTAGCTCATATTTCCGCCGCTTTATTAAGGATTTCGCGCACCTTGCTTCCCCACTGACGTCCCTCCTCCATAAAGACGCACCATACTCGTGGGATGATAAATGTGAGGCTGCATTTCAACAGCTCAAATTTTTGCTGACTTCAGGACCTATCCTGAAGCATTTTGATCCTGAAGCTTTCACTGAACTGCATACTGATGCTAGCGGACTTGGTGTTGGCGCTGTGCTTGTGCAAATCTGCAGCGGCCGCCAACACGTCGTAGCATACGCTAGTCGGACACTGAACAGAGCAGAGAAGAACTACACCGTCACCGAGCTCGAGTGCTTAGCCGTCGTCTTCGCCGTTCAGAAGTTCCGACCATATCTGCATGGCCGCAAGTTCACAATAGTGACCGACCATCACTCACTATGCTGGCTTGTCGGACTCCGCGACCCGTCTGGCCGGCTGGCTCGTTGGGCGTTGCGCCTCCAAGAGTACAGCTTTTCTGTGACCTACAAGAGCGGACGATGTCACACGGATGCCGACTGCCTATCCCGCCTTCCGTCAGTGCACACCAATGCTTACGACGATGACTTCGATGACTATTTAGTTTCTGTCTCGTCCGACTTCCCAGACCTCAGCAACTTCAAGAGCGAGCAACAACGCGACCCTGCCTTGAAACCATTACTGGAAGCGGCGCATGACTCCCCCGGAAAGCCTTTTACAATTTCTAATGGCTTGCTGTACAAGAGGAACCACTCAGCAGACGGTCTCCCGTTGCTTTTAGTGGTACCGGAAAGCTTGCGCCCAGTCGTCCTTTGTTCAATGCACGATGATATAACGTCTGGTCATCTTGGTTTCGCACGTACGCTACATCGACTTCGTGAGAGGTTTTACTAGCCGAAAATCTGGAAGACTACGAAACAGTACGTCGCCAGCTGCGCCGTTTGTCAGCGCCACAAGTCAACAACGACTGCTCCGGCAGGTTATTTGCAACCCGTTTCACCACCGACATCTCCTTTTGAAAAAGTCGGCATCGACTTGCTCGGACCGCTTCCTAAGACCCCATCTGGTCACCGATATGTTATAGTGTGCGTGGTTTATGTAACTAGATATGCGGAAACAGATGCACTTACATCTGCCTCGGCGGCCGCCGTCTCTTCTTTTCTGCTCCAACGGGTCATATTGCGTCACGGTGCTCCACGGGTTGTGATCAGTGACCGTGGACGGCAATTTATCGCCGACGTTGTTGAAGAACTTTTGCGCCTTTGTGGTTCTTCTTTTCGCCACTCCACTCCTTACCATCCGCAAACTAACGGGCTCACCGAGAGGACGAATCGAACTCTTACGAATATGCTATCGATGTACGTTGATGCTGACCACAGGAACTGGGACGCCGTCTTACCATTCGTAACTTACGCATACAATACCGCAAAGCATGAAGTTAATGGGTATGCGAATTTCTTCCTGCTTTACGCACGAAACCCTCGGTGTTTTCTTAACACTGTACTGCCTTTTTCGCGTCAGGAAGATCTCTCCATCGCTCAGACATCGTGTCGGGCCGAAGAGGCACGTCGACTTGCACGTCTTAGAACATTGTCCTCGCAAGAGCAAAGCAAGAGTTGCTACGATGCCAAGCATAATCCTGTAAGTTTTTCTCCTGGCGACTACGTTTGGCTGTGGACTCCCGTTCGTAAAAAAGAACTGTACCGGAAGTTTCTCGCTAACTATTCTGGCCGATTTGTGATAGTCGCTCGTCTAAGTGACGTGTACAACTTTGTCGCCCGAGTGACGGCCAATAATCGGCGTTCGCGCGTTACGCAAGTTGTTCATGTGGCTCGCCTCAAGCAGTACCATCATAGGCATATTTAACTCACTCGGCGGGTTTCGTCTGCCCCCCGGGGAAAATGTAACGTTAATGCGTGAGTGTGCGGAGCGCAGAAGAAGAGGAAGGGTAGTGGAGCCGGCGCTTGGACTGTGTGGTTGGGCGAACCAAACTGGTCTTGTCCCTCAAGTACGCTGCTCCTGCTTCCACGCTATTCATCTCATCTGTAAATAAACCCATTCCCTCGTAACAATATTGTCAAGAGGCGTTCTTGGTGACCAAGTTCTCAGGTGGTAGAGCTGAGCAGCGAGAGGTGACACACGGAACAACACCGAACCGAAGCCTTTATGACAACAACGTCGTCGTTCTCTCTCTCAAGCCATATCCCCACTACACGTTATTTCCAGTACAGTTATCTCCCCCGGTGAAAAGAAGCCGTCCCGGCTACCTAGGGGCACGATAGCACTGGTGGATCATAGTATCCCTTTAGCCGTTCTACATGCACAATTTCGCGGTTTCGACGGCGTGTATCCGAAGGTGGTTCAGGAGGCTCCACGATGTAGTTAACGGGAGACGTTTGATTCACTACACGGTAGGGACCCTGGTACTTTGAGACGAGTTTGGGTGACAAGCAAGGTGTTGGAGCAGGCACCCAAAGCCACACAAGCGAGCCAGGAACATAGGATGCAGGTGGGACGGCAGGATCACGGTGGTGCTTCTGGCGCTGCTGGTCCTCTGACGTCAACATACGGGAAAGCTTTCGACACTCTGCTGCGTGTGCAGCAGGCCTCGGACAGGGTAGTAGATTCCGAAGCGTCAGGGCTATATGGAAGGATGGTATCCATTGTGGAGGATGGTTCGCGCCCGTAAAGTAGGAAGAAGGGGGAAAATCCTGTGGTGGCCTGCGTGGCGGTGTTATAAGCATATGTGACAAATGGTAGAACATGGTCCCAATTGCTGTGGTCCGATGCGACGTACATGGCAACCATGTCACCAAGAGTGCGATTGAAGCGCTCAGTCATCCCATTAGTCTGCGGGTGATAGGCAGTTGTGGTGCGGTGAATGATTTGACAATCTTTGAGGAGAGATTGTACGACGTCGGAGAGGAATGCACGGCCTCTATCACTGAGCAATTCCCTTGGGGCCCCATGACGAAGTATAATGTGGCGCAGAAGAAACGAGGCAACATCACGCGCAGAGGCGCTGGGCAAAGGAGACGTTTCCGCGTAACGCGTCAGATGGTCGATGGCCACAATCACCCAGTGGTTGCCATCTGATGTGCATGGTAGAGGGCCGTATAGATCGATGCCAAGGCGATCAAATGCACGTTCTGGGCAAGGCAGAGGTTGCAGTGGGGCAGCTGAACGACGAGGAGGATTCTTGCGGCGTTGACACGCGAGGCAGGAGCGTACATAATGACGGACGAATCGGTACATCCCACGCCAATAATAACGAAGTCGTAGGCGTGTGTAAGTTTTGACTACACCTGCATGTGCGCACTGTGGATCATCGTGAAACGCCGCACAGAAATCCTAACGGAGATGCCGAGGGACCACAAGTAACCATTTGCGGCCGTCCGGCAGGTAGTTACGACGGTATAGTAGCTCATCGCGAACGGCGAAGTGGTGTGCTTGGCGACGTAATGCACGGCCGATGGTTGGAGCAGGAAGTCGAGCAAAGAAACAATCCAAGGGTCCTTCTTCTGCTCCAAAACCATGTTCGTGGCAGAGAGGGATGACTCCGATAACGACACGTTAGGGGAATTAGTCTCGCTATTGAGTGGAGAGCGAGACAAGGCGTCTGCGTCGGAGTGCTTTCTGCCGGAACGATAGAGTACTCTAATGTCGTACTCTTGTAGTCGAAGCGCCCATCGAGCTAGGCGACCGGAAGGTTCCTTTAAAGAAGAAAGCCAGCACAGGGAATGGTGGTCAGTTATCACGTCGAATGGGCGCCCGTAAAGGTATGGTCGAAATTTAGTTATAGCCCAAATTATAGCCAGGCATTCCTTTTCTGTGACTGAATAGTTGGTTTCAGCCTTCGTTAGTGCGCGACTGGCAAAAGCAACGACGTACTTGCCAGGCTTTCATTGGGCAAGAACGGCCCCAAGACCGACACCGCTGGCGTCCGTGTGAACTTCTGTCGGAGCACTTGGGTCGAAATGCCGTAGTATCGGTGGAGATGTCAGGAGACTACGCAGCGTTGTAAACGCGGCATCGCAAGTCGGTGACCAGGTTGAAAGGGTGTGGTCGGCACGAAGAAGCTGTGTCAAAGGGTCTATGATGGTCGAGAAGTTCCGGATGAACCGGCGGAAGTACGAGCACAGGCCGATGAAGCTGCGAAGATCTTTGAGGTTCTTGGGTCGTGGGAACTCGGCGACAGCTTGTAGTTTCGACGGATCAGGACGCACGCCATCTTTGGGCACGACATGGCCGAGAATGACCAGCTGCCGATCGGCAAAGTGACACTTCTTCATGTTGAGCTGGAGGCCGGCGTTGGCGATGCATGTCAGGACGCGTTCAAGTCGAATTAGGTGGGATGGAAAGTCCGGTGAAAATATGACAATATCGTCGAGATAACAAAGGCAGACCTGCCGCTTGAGTCCACGCAGGATGTTATCCATCATTCTTTCAAATGTTGCAGGCGCATTGCACAGGCCGAATGGCATAACGGTGAACTCATATAGACCGTCAGGGGTGACGAAGGCAGTCTTCGGGCGGTCTGCTTCAGCCACCGGGACCTGCCAGTATCCGGACCGTAAGTCGATGGACGAGAAGAATTCGGTGCCTTGGAGGCAGTCTAGTGCGTCGTCAATGCGTGGGAGAGGATAAACATCCTTACGGGTTATCTTGTTGAGTCGACGGTAGTCCACACAAAACCGAATGGTGCCATCCTTCTTCTTTACCAGCACTACAGGAGAGGCCTAGGGACTGTGTGAAGGTTGTATTACGCCGCGTTTGAGCATGTCTCCTACGTGCTCGTCAATGACGCGGCGCTCTGTGGCGGACACACGATAGGGCCGTTGGCGCAATGGCGCGTGGTCTCCAGTGTCGATGTGGTGGACAACGGTGGAAGTGCGGCCTAAAGTAGATTGTTGTAGGTCGAAAGATGTACTAAAGCGGCTAAGGAGGTCGACAATCTGGGCGTGCTGACTCGACGTGAGGTTGGAGTCGATGCACCGAGAAAACGTGAGTTGACGAGACAGGTCCGCAGGAGGAGCGTCAACAACCACGACGTCAACCTGCATAGGAGCCGGGTTGTCAGGCACGTTGTACACAAGGCTTGAGTCGAGTTCATCAGCATAACTGAGACACTCATCGTGGTGCAACGTAGCAGGATAAGAAAACATGTTCACAATATTGTCACGTGGTCGTGACGTCGACGAAGGCAACAGTCGGCGAGTTAAAGAAGAAACTCTTTATTTTGGCCGAACTTGTGGCCGGGCAACTGAAGGTCAGACTACAGCAATACACGCTGGCACTGAGAGCGGCGAACAGAGCGTCGGCCGTCGATCAAACTGAACATCGTTGGAGCGCGCCGTCTTTTATGCATCACGCGTCGAACATTCTAGCCTTATCACTGGTCATCGCGCAAGCTCTGGAATAATCTCGAGTGGTCGCGTCTTGCGCGCAATCTTAACAGAACGATCTACAATAATCGCGAAGGTTCCAGAACAATAAGGCGCGGTTTGAGCTGAGCTTTGCTGACGGTCTTTGTGGGCGAAAACCGAATACAACAAAAGTGAAAATAAGAATAGCGCGTGGCAATGTCCCCCTCTGAAAAGGCATCGTCCCGATGCTTAAAACAGAATACGGGAGAAAATGCATGCAATAATAAATCACAACAATAAAGAAAGAAAGTACAATAATTAAGCAATAAGTGCAGTCCTCAGGTTTGCTAACGCGCGTAATACGGCTTGAGGCGCACGACATGGACGACTTCAGGTCGTGCACGGCGCCGTTGAGAGTTCGTTATGCCGTCCGGGACGACCTCGTAGTCCAGAGCACCGAGACGTCGAAGCACCTTGTACGGCCTGAAGTATCGCCGAAGGAGTTTTTCACTAAGTCCACGTCGGCGTATCGGTGTCCACACCCAAACGCGGTCGCCGGCCTGATATTCCACGAAGCGTCGTCGAAGATTGTAACGGCGACTGTCCGGTCGTCTGCTGATTCTTGATGCGCAGGCGGGCGAGTTGTCGGGCTTCTTCAGCGCGCTGAAGGTAGACGGTGACGTCGAGGTTTTCTTCGTCGGCGACGTTGGGCAGCATGGCGTCGAGCGTCGTTGCCGGGTTCCTACCGTAGACCAACTTGTATGGCGCCATCTGTGTCGTCTCCTGCACGGCCGTGTTGTATGCGAAGGTCACGTACGGAAGGATGGCGTCCCACGTCTTGTGTTCGACGTCGACGTACATGGCCAGCATGTCGGCGATGGTCTTATTTAGACGCTCGGTCAGGCCGTTGGTCTGTGGGTGGTACGCGGTGGTCCGGCGGTGGCTTGTGTGGCTGTATCCCAAGATCGCCTGGGTTAGGTCAGCCGTAAACGCCGTACCTCTGTCGGTGATGAGAACCTCTGGGGCGCCGTGTCGAAGGACGATGTTCTCAACGAAGAACTTGGCTACCTCGGCGGCACTGCCTTTGGGCAGGGCTTTTGTTTCGGCGTAGCGGGTGAGGTAGTCGGTGGCCACGACGATCCATTTATTTCCGCAAGTCGACGTTGGGAACGGCCCCAGGAGGTCCATCCCGATCTGCTGGAACGGTCGCCGAGGAGGCTCGATCGGCTGAAGGAAGCCTGCTGGTCTTGTGGGCGGTGTCTTCCGTCGCTGACAGTCTCGGCACGTCCTTACGTAGCGAGCGACGTCGGTGGCAAGGCGCGGCCAGAAGTACTTTTCCTGTACTCTTGCGAGTGTGCGGGAGAGTCCGAGGTGTCCAGCCGTCGGGTCGTCGTGTAGTGCCTGGAGGACTTCTGGTCGCATTGCTGCAGGCACCACGAGAAGGTAGTCGGCTCGAAGTGGCGAGAAATTCTTCTTTATGAGAACGCCGTTTCGCAAGAAAAACGACGCGAGTCCTCTCTTGAATGCCTTTGGAACAATGGCGGTCTTGCCTTCGAGATACTCCACAAGGCCCCTGAGTTCCGGATCGGCTCGCTGTCGTTCGGCGAAGTCGTCGGTAGTTATGGTTCCCAAGAAGAAGTCATCCTCCTGGTCATCCTGCGGCGGCGGGTCGACGGGGGCGCGAGACAAGCAGTCGGCGTCAGAGTGTTTTCGTCCGGACTTGTAAACGACGGTGACGTCGAATTCTTGAAGTCTCAGACTCCATCTTGCGAGACGACCTGGAAGGGTCCTTCAGGTTAGCTAGCCAACACAAGGCGTGGTGGTCGCTCACAACTTTGAAGGGCCTGCCGTAGAGGTAGGGGGCGAAACTTTGACGTTGCCCAGATGATGGCAAGGCACTCCTTTTCTGTTGTGGAATAGTTGGCTTCTGCCTTGGATAGCGACCGGCTAGCATAACTGATAACCCTTTCCACGCCGGCAGTT
Organism: Rhipicephalus appendiculatus; assembly: GCA_030522465.1. Lineage (NCBI taxonomy): Eukaryota > Metazoa > Arthropoda > Arachnida > Ixodida > Ixodidae > Rhipicephalus > Rhipicephalus appendiculatus. Next base: position 976 of record JALIZH010013489.1, on the reverse strand, counting down.
CTCTGGACAAGTACGGCGCCGAGTCCTACGCTGCTTGCGTCGGTGTGGATTTCCGTGTCGGCGTGTTCGTCGAAATGCGCAAGTATTGGAGGCGTCTGCAGGCGTCGTTTCAATTCTTGAAATGCTTCGACTTGCGCCGCTTCCCACTTGAATTCCACGTCGTTTTTCGTGAGCTGAGTTAGTGGCTCGGCGATGCGTGAAAAATTCCTTGACGAAGCGTCTATAATAGGCGCACAAGCCGAGAAATCGGCGTACGGCCTTCTTGTCGGTAGGCGGCGGGAAGGCAGCGATGGCAGCTGTTTTCCGTGGGTCGGGGGCGAACTCCAGACTTGCTGATGACGTGACCCAGGAACAGGGAGTTCCTCGTATGCGAAGCGGCACTTTTCTGGCTTCAGGGTGAGTCCGGAGGCCTTTATTGCTTGAAGTACTGCGTCAAGTCGGCGGAGGTGTTCGTCGAAGTTTGAAGCAAACACAATGACGTCGTCCAGGTACACCAGGCAAGTCTGCCACTTCAATCCTGCCAGCACTGTATCCATAACCCGTTGGAAAGTCGCAGGCGCCGAGCAAAGACCGAAGGGCATGACTTTGAACTCGAAGAGACCGTCTGGTGTTATAAACGCGGTCTTCTCTCGGTCTCTCTCGTCGACTTCAATTTGCCAATAGCCGGTCTTGAGGTCCATCGACGAAAAGTACCTGGCGTTGTGGAGTCGATCGAGGGTATCGTCGATCCGTGGTAGAGGGTACACGTCCTTCTTCGTTATTTTGTTCAGGCGGCGATAATCGACGCAGAAGCGTAGGGTTCCGTCCTTTTTCTTCACTAAGACCACGGGTGACGCCCACGGACTCTTTGAAGGCTGGATGATGTCGTCGCGTAGCATTTCGTCGACTTGGTTCTTTATGGCCTCGCGTTCCCGCGTTGAAACTCTGTACGGGCTCTGACGTAGTGGCCTGGCGCTTTCGTCTGTTATGATGCGGT
>JALIZH010013488.1:0-69517 GCA_030522465.1 Rhipicephalus appendiculatus | reverse complement strand
GCCCTCCTAGGGTCGCCAACTGCACTCTTAAAAATTTCCGTGGAATCAACGAACAAAACATACGTAATCTTGAAGGATACCTGACTGTTTATTGAAACATAACAGAAACCGCCCTAAATGCGAAAAAACATATCCCGTTTTTGAGGTACAGAAAATGTATCCGTGTTTGATGAAGAGTTTCCGTGGAATCAACAAACGAAATCTACGTAATCTTGAAGAATGTCTGACTGTTTATTGAAACATAAAAGAAACTGCCCTAAATACGAAAAAAAGATATTCCGTTTTTGAGGTACAGAAAATGTCTCCGTGTTTGATGGACCACTTGCAAAAGTCGTAAAAGTTGGCTTCCCTTTCTAATTAATGTTCTAATTAAGGTATAATTAATATTTTCGCTTCGCTTTAAGGTAGTTTCCAAACGACGGGCCCTTGTTACCAGGCTTTACCAGGCTACTTTTTAGACAAAGTTTTTTAGTGGAAAGCATGGGAAGCGTGTAGGCATATATATTCTCCGTGTGAGCACTATAGAGGCCCGGGCTGTTGTCACCGTATGCTGTAATCATCTCACGTCGCTTGCCGTCACGCAGGCAAAACCATACATAGCATAGCCATGTATAGTGTGGACATATGTAGCAAGGGTGTGAGAAAGGGTAGTGAAGTGAGGAGGAGGGATGTGAGGGTGAGGAGTGAGAGGAAGTATACTGTCATCATATGCTGTGATCTCATGTCGTCGCTTGGCGTCATGCAGACAAAACCATGTATAGCATATCCTTGCGTTGCAAGAGGGCGGGAAAAGAATCTGAGGGTAACGGGGAGTGTTGAGAGGATGATTATGAATGCAAGGAAGAGCGGAGCGAGTAAAGCATAGAAAAGCCTTGTATGGCGTCACACAGGAAAGAAACCATGCTTGCATAACCTAATACAGAAAGGGTGCGGGAAAGGGAAGTGAGGGTGAGAAGGAGAGAAAGAGGAAGGGGGAAGAAAGAGGGTATAGGCAAAGCACAGCCACACATGACATCACGCAGGGAAAACCGTGTATAGCATAGCTATGTGTAGTATGGTATAGTGAGCGTAGGGGAAATGAAAGAGAAGTTGAGGAGGATGGGAATGAGAAAAGTAGAGGGTAAAGCGTATTGTAGCCAGGATAGTATCGCGTAGCCGAGTGTTGTATAGTATACCAAGGGGTGGGAAGGGGAAGCGAAGTTGAGAGCGAAAAGGACGAGGGGGTAGAGCGTAACATCGCCGTGTATAGTACAGTATAGAAAGGGACGAGAAATGGAAGCGAGGGTGAGGAGGAGATAAAGGAGGGAGAGGGTAAAGTACAGCAAAGCCATGTGTGGCGTCACACAGGCAAAGACATGTCAAGCATAGCCATGTATAGTATTGTAGAAAAATGTTGCGAGAAAGGGAAGTGAATGTGAGGAGAAAGGAAAAAAGAGGGAGAGTAAAGTATAGAACCGCCATGCGTAGTACAGTACAGTGAGGGGGAAAGAAAAGTGAGAGCGAGGAGTGATGGAGAAGTGAGCAGGAGAGAAAGAAGGAGGGGAGGGTAAATCATAGCATGTCCATGTGTAGTACAGTATAGCGAGGGACAAAGAGAAGTGAGGGGGAGAGCTAGGGAAAGGAGGGGGGTGGTAAAGTATAGCATAGCCATGCAACAATATAGCAACGGGGTGGGAAAGTGAAGTGAGGGTGAGGAGGATAGAAAGGAGGAGGGGAGGGTAAATAATAGCATAGCCTTGTGTAGTTGATTGAAGAACAGTACGCTTGAGCGAGACCGACATAAGGTTCAAAGCGGACTATACTAATAATAATATAAAAGTGTTACGTCCCAGAACCACGATATTACTATAGAGACGCCATAGTGGAGGGCTCCGGAAATTTCGACCATCTGGTGTTTGTTAACGTGCCCTAACCTCGCACAGTATATGGGCCTCTACCATTTCGCCTCCATCGAAATGCGACCGCCGCGCCCGGGTCGAACTCGCGACCTTCGGGTCAGCAGCCGAGAACTGGCTGCTGACCAGAAGTAACCCGGATGATACGAATATTTCTCCAACAACATACAGTGAAACCTCGGTGATACGAATCTCACGGAACCACCAGAAATATTCGTGTCATCCGGAATTCGTATCATCAGAAAGCATGGAAAATTAGCATGCGACAAAAAGAAAGCTGGCGTACGTTTTCATTTGTTGTTTTTCATGGCCGCAGCAACGTCAGGAAGAACTCTGAATGATTGTCAGTCAAGTTTTCAGATGTCGGCAATCATACCAGCACCCGTTAATATACGCCCGTAAGCTCGTGTTGAATCCGCCTTTTGCATGTCTGTGTGGCGCCCCCTCGCGGACTTTTCAGGAAACAAATCGTGGGGCGTCGCGCGCGTCTGCTGCCTCTGCCACCACTGCCACTGCTGCTGCATAGCACAAAGCTTGGCAGCGGCACATGTGCCGATAGCCCCGTCTGAGTGTTGTGGCATGGAGCCACCTGGGGGTATTTCATACCCGGCGGGTTCTTTTCTGTGACCAACGGGTGGACGAAAAGGCCAGTATCAGTGAAAATGATGAGCAAGGAGCAGTTGAATGCCTTCATGGCAGCAAGTGGTGCGCGGTGCTCCCGGCAAACCACGAAAGCGCAGAAATTCTGCGATGAGGGTTACGTGCGCAGCCTCATGTTGAATGAGTTGACTGCCGCGTCCACGTGCAGAGTTCCGAGAAGCATTTTCCTCACGTCAATGAAGGGTAGCTGCTACATTGTGCATGCAGTCGTGAGGAAGACCACATGCGAGGTAGTGGCATGTCACTGCCTCTGCGCAGCCGGGTAAATATATTTTTTGTTTATTGTCGCATTCATACTAATCATATGAACTACCGGGCCTCTGCGTGGGCCGTTTCGTGCAGTTGTTGCTTCAACGTTTTACTACGGGACCGCGGAGCAATGATTTTACGGAATGGCATGCTTCGAAGCGTCTATCGCGAGTACCTCGCGTCTGGGCCACAGTGTTCGCTGGCCTGCACATTAGGGAGTTTTCTAATAGCGTACGCCAAGTTAGCGGGCGTTGCGGGCGTAGCGTTAGCGTAAGGGCGCCATATGAGTTTTCGAATAGCGTTTGTCACCCACCAGCGCTAACGCCGCAAAGGGGCTTTGCGGGCCCCACGCTATTTCGTATTTCTTGCGGGCGGCCCGCAAACGCTAACCGTGGTTAGCGTTACGACGCATGCGCAGTGGCAGCAACCGCAACGGTAAGCGAACGCAAAGCTTTGCGTACGGTATTCGAAAACTCCCTATTGATATTGAGGGAACGTGATCCTACGATACATGCGTTACACGATTTTAGCACACCAGAGCTGGCGCCGATAGAACGCGGCACGCTGAACCTGTCTTGAGCTATGTATTTTTGCGAGTGTCGTTTAACCTAAATTGCAAGTGGCAGGGAGAGTTGGCCGGCGAACCTGCAAAATCTGTGAAAATTGCACTATGGCGACCAAAAAAAAAGGCACGCACGTGGAAGCTTCGCAAGATTTATGAATCGGTGCGCGGCAGTGACGTCAACAGTGAACACAGGCGAATTTCTTTTAATTTTTTTTTCCTTTCTCGCCGAACAGCGAATGTGCTTTGACAACATATATGAACCGCTGAACGTCGGTGAATGACAGGCGACGAAAGTGCACCCTTTCGCATTCATTATGTTCCAGCGGACGATTTACGGCGATTGTTTTCCGATTTACAGAAGACGCCAAAGTAAACAACAGCGTAGTTATATGGAGACCAAAGCGAACCAAGGCGCAATTAACCATACTTTGCTGTTGTCGTCATTCCAAAACAAATACAGAAAGCTTGTCGTACAAAGAAAACCCGTAGCTCAAGCTTCGTCGCTACTGAACTGCTGTGCGACGAGACAGACACAAAGCGCACCCTTTTTCCGCGCCCTGCATGAAACGTGACATGTTATTCACGTATAACATTTAGTTAGCAAACACACCGTTAACGAACTGCTTTTCGCACTGCATTGCAGAATCGAAAGGCTGCCACGAACTGCCGTCTTCATTTTGGCGCCTCACAGCCCTGATCGTGCCACGCTTCACGGTGCTGATGATCGCGTTTCACCGACGGGAAGTGGAAAAAATGAATGTTGCTGCTGGGCACGCCTCACGAAGTGCATCCATAAGCGGCATTAGTGGCAGGCATCGAGCTCACAGAACCAGATATATAGATAAATATACTTGTTGTGCCACCCGCACGTCCCAACACTACTCTCACCACCAATGCCGCCGCGGAAAAAGAGGCGGCGTCTGCAACGGCGCCCCACAGACAGTTTCCCAGATTTGCCGCCAGGTGGCCGCGCATGCGCTGTAGAGGCATGCAAAAGGCGGATTAATGAACCACATGCATTGTGACCCGCGACAGCAGTAGCCCCTTCCAAATTTTATATGCTTTTTCGCATGACACCGGAGTATTGCGGCGAAAGTAACAAAAGAAGCGCTTTGACATGATAGATCAAGGCCACAAAATTTCAGAACGACGGTCCTTTGTTATGCTGTTGTTATCGCGGAAGTGTTGGGGATGTTTTTTGGAAGATTTACGGCCGTGCCCGCACAAGTGCGACCTCAACAGTCACACATGATAACGTTGTGAGGCCTGACTTCTTCGCCAAGACCGTCCTCGTCCACCGTTCATAGGATGTCCGATGCACGAGGTAGACACGTGTTAACATAGCACGAGAGCGGGCCGCGTCGACGCGTTTGACAAAAAAAAAAAAAAGAGAGAGAGAGAGATTGCATGACGCCAGTGACCTCTGTAATCTAAACGCAAAGGCACACGAAGGCACATTAGAACCTCAAAGATTCGCGCACACAATCTCGGAGGCCGTGACGCGCCTCTGAAGGTTTATTCTGATCGTTGAAAAGTATTTTTCTTGTACCGTGCTTCTGACGATTTGCCGGTGCGGCGCGTCTTCCGCGACAGCGCCGACAGCACCTCTTCGTACCTGGGTACGAAGAGGTGCTGTCGATTTTCACCCCGCGACGTACGTTCGTACGTCGCGGGGTGAAAATCGGTTCACAACAACCGTACTCTATTTTGTTGCAGGCCAACGGGCCTTGGCCGGAACGAAAGGAAAATTCGTATCAGCCCGAAATTCGTATGAGCTGTGATCGTATCACCGACGTTTCACTTATATGCCCCGGACCTACCGCACTTCCTCCTTAACTCACCAAGCAACCTTTGCAACTCCATGTTTCTTTTGTAAAAGGTGTTCTTGGTTCTCTGCTCGAGTGATCCTTTCTCATGAAATCTGTATCTCCCACCAGTGGCGTAGCCAGGGGGGTGGCACACCCCCTGGCTACGCCCCCCCCCCGAAAGGGGCGTAGCCACTGGTTACGCATAGCCTCGGTTACGCATAGCATAGCACTGGTTACGCATAGCATAGCCACTGGTTACGCCCCCCCCCCCCCCAATTTTTTTTTGCCTACGCCCCTATCTCCCGCTACGCCGGATTAATACAAAGACAAAAAAAAAAGAAAAAAAAAGGTGGCTGTTTGCGCGGGGGGGGGGGGGGGGGGCAATTGACACTTTGCAAAAAGTCTGTACTGGTGTGTTTTTCGTTCTTTCCCATCGCTATTTAGGTTCTTTCCGATAAAATATGTTTTCTGTGCATGTGCGTGTGCGTTCTTGCCGTGTTTCAAAGTCGCTAGACTATTCGCCTCGTGTGCGACCGATGGCGGCGCTTCGAACGGCGCTCCGGTAAAGTCCCTGTATCTTTAAAAGTAGCGAAAGGTCTTGATCCAGCCGCCGCGCCTCGCGATAGGCCGGTTGGCGACACGTGACCTTTTCGCCTTCGCGCCCCGCCCAAAGGGTCCAGCGGCGGCAGCGTTGTGCCGGCGAGATATGGATGACTGTATTTTCAAGCGTGGAATTCGGCGATATTAGCTAGTAGAGTGTAGTTCACGCGCCTCTGTCGCATTGTTTTTGCAATCTAGAAGCGTTTATGTACTTGAAGTTGAGTGGACGCGGGAATTCTGTGCAGGAATTAAATGTTTGGAGCGTGACGGGCTAGTATGCAGGGTCTCAATGCCTTCGGTTGTTTCCCCGCGCAGAGTACAGAAAGAAGGTTTTTTTTTTTCTTGTTTTTTAGGTTCCTCGCGGTGACAAAAATATATCCTGAAGGAAGGTACGGCAACACAAAATCAGTCGCAAGAAATTTTTGCACACAGAAAACACCCGGCTATGCGATGTAAGTGATTTGGTAATGTTTATAACTTCAAGCAGCCTTTCGGCTGGCGGCAAGCTTTTGTTCGTGCCTATGCGTAACCATTATCTCAGCAAGGATATTATTGTTTAGGCGTTCTTTATACTGTAGATGTGTGCACAGTAGACAATGCAGAGTCACGCCCGCAAACATTAAATGGCTCGGAACCATACAGCTGCCTTCGTTTTTCTCCCCGGGGTAGCTTCAAGACTAAAAGCTCACAAGGAAAGGACCATTTAGGATTAATGTCTTGCCACACGTACCTTGCCATGTTTTTGTCGCACTGCTGCGCGTAGGATCGATTAAGGCTTCTTCGTTGAAGCATTCCGCGTGCCGTTTTCCGTAGGGGACCGCAATGCTTTTGGGGAGTTCGAGTAAGTAATACTGCATGACACTGCGAGAAAAAAACTGAAAGCATATATGCCGCACTGGGAATCTTTGCTCATTTGCCATGGCAGAAGGAACGGAAGCCCCCCCTGCAAGCGAATGAGGGATGATCAGTACTGACGGCAAACCTTCCAACGAAAAACTTTGCTATGAATTGATGCAATAAAACCCGATTTTCCAATAAGTGCTATTTTATACTCATGCATCCCAACAAAGTCACCTAGCTCAGCTTTTCTGCTTGTAGTCTGGTTTAGGGCCGGTAGGTGTATACATACCTCGAATTTATTTCAGATTGCATTACGTAACATTGCAAACTACCTCTATATCTGCGGGACACGGAGGCGGTAAAGACAGCTGAACTTTAAAATGCGTGAGACACCACTGGGCTTGCTATATTTCCTAGATCTTGAAAGGTACTTTGGTTGCTGATATTCCATGAATGCAGTGAAAATGTTTCTCCTAAGTGAGCTTATTGGAGTACTTTATAAACAAAATAAGCGTAGTTAAAAATATCGTGTAATACGGTAAATATTTTGGAACGCTGACAAACGCAATGAAAGCAATAATAGCGCATGTTTTGCACTGCACACTATGCTAGGTGACCCATGATGTTACCGAAAGTAGCAGTGAGCTCACAACCTGTCTATTTTTTTTTTACTAGAAAACAAGCAGTACATCTACTTTAAGTAACGCTGAATTTGAAAACTCGCAAAGAACCAAAATATAAATGTCCTGCATGCCAACTGCTGTGGCAAACTTCTCAGAAGCTCCCTTCGGAAAAGCACGTGTTTTTACTTGAATGTTTAGCGTACTCCGGGCTCGTTAGTTGTTGTCCCTGTCGTTTCAAGTTTCCTAGGCAGCTTACGCCACAAAACGCAATAATTAACCGATTAAAGCGAGCGCTGAGAGCGGTTTTAGGCGTCCGCAGAATGCACTCGAGCGAGCGGAGCGTCGTCTGCTAGCGCTGCTCCTTGGACCCCTCCAGAGGGCGCGCGTGTAGTTGTCGCTACCTTTATAAATATAGGGACCTTACGCTCCGGTGACGCAAAGGCGGGGATTCGGCTTTTGTCGTCTGCTACGCTCTGGCTAAAACAGCAACATTTTTATTATAGTTCGCTCGCGTCGCACGGCGTTCCTCGACTACTAGCTGCATTTTCTTCTAATGATATTTATTGAGATGACTGCTAGCATTACATGAGTTTAAGAAACGTTAACATTTAACATATCTTCTGTATACCGACAGCCATCGCGGTCAGGTTCATGCCCCCCGAGTTCGTAGCGTCGCTCACTGGGCTGGATGGCGTTGAAATAGCTTACGTGAAAGCGCGAACGGCCCCGCCAAGTGAGTTAAAGAGAGTCTCCGCTTCTTTGAAATCGCAGCGCGATCAATTTTGCGGCTTATTCGCAAAAATCAGCGTTGTGTAAACAGACTTGAGATGAACGAAAATTCACGCTCCACCCCCCAATTGTAGTCATGTGGACTTGTGCAGACACGACAGCCGACAAAATGAAATCGATAAGTTCATCGACCAGCGGGTTATTGCGGACCACTAGCATAGATTGGGCGAGCAGGATGCAAATAAGATCGCTCGGAATGAAACGCCAGCAGTGGTGCACGTGGTACAGTTCGACTCTTATGATTAGAGATAGATACGTTCATGAGCTGCATTCATGTTTACGATCGCGCAGTCCTGTCTACTCGACTGTGCGAGCCTGCCAATGGTAATGACAGGATGACGCGCAATGTATTTCTAATGCTTGGGCAACGCGATCCGCTGCAGTGTTCGCGTTTGACACCGATAGTACAGCTTCGTAAACATTAGGAAAAATCGGCCAATGTGTCCAGGAAGAGCAGAAAGAGAGCTCTTTCCCACCATTCTTTTGGCCCCAGTGGCTGATTATTGTGATTCTTTACCGTGCTGTAACAAGATTGAATATTTTAAGGTGGGAGCCTTAGATTCCACATAAATTGCGAAAATCGACCGTCGGCGTCCCGCGTCGCCAGCGCAACACGAGTGATGCGAAAATTCATCACATGATCACGTCCTCATGACATCCCAAACCGACAAAATTTGTGACGTCATAACGTCATGTCACATGATTACGCCATCACATGACATCGTCGCTTTGCATTGCCTCCGTGATTGGTGGGCCGATCTCGGAGGCGATGCGAAACCAGGTGATGTGTAGAAAGCTTCAATGCAAAACAACGTTACGTCCAGAAAGCATTCGGAGGGGGCGGCGAAGGAACAATACATCGACTTAAGAAAAAGATGGCTTTCGCCTTCGAGTCAACTTAGGCAAATGCATTAAGGAACTCGAGTCTCTTTAGTACAGTGATCGCACCAAGCCACATCAGGAGTCGACCGTTGAGATTGATTTACAGTATTTTATTGCAAATACATCTTTCGATGCGGAAGCTTTATATTTATCAACGTTAGTATGAGTACACTAATTCTGTTCGGCATATTTTCAGACCCCCGTGAACGAGTGAACAAACTTCGATTTATTAACGTAAGGATTAAAATATGTTGAAAAAAAATAGAACAAAAACAAAAGAAAATCACTCCGGACAACCTACCGATATTTCAAATCCCCGTCGTGCATCCCCTTTAGACTCACCCTGTTTATTTCGTGTTTCAATTTAAAGTACTTACAACGCGCTTACACAGCAGCTGCTAAAAATGTGTATTTAATCAAACGTTGTTGCCGGTAACGCCACTTAATTTATTTGAATGACATCACACGTCGTTTGTCATGCTCCGAACATATGAATTGAATCGAAGGAGCAGGCTTGGTAACCGAACGCGCGCAGCACGCGGTATACATATATTGCGTCATGGAAGCTGAAGCCCGAACGCTGAAGTCAGTTATCGAAAACGGGCAGGAAAGTCATTTTAAGTGCGCCACGGCCATAGAACAGTCGCGAAAAGAAAAATTCACCATAGAAGCAGATGTACACATGGATGGCTAGCAGACGACAACAGGAGCAATCGACACAGAACGTGCTCCTGACGGCAACTCCGCTCGATCTCGCTGTGCATTTTGCTTGAAAATTCAGTACAAATTGATTAATGAACTCGCCCACCAATGTTTCAATAACTCGAGCGCGATAGACAGGCTGGCAGCGTCGAGCAGCCTACACGTAGCGAACGCGCGCGGGAAGAGCGGCATCCGAGTCCTCTCCTTGACGTCACACGCGAGAGGGCGCCACTCCAAGATCTCGAGGCGAATATAGGCTCACGTCGTGAAGGAAGCGAAGTATTTATGCAAGGGCAAAGCGCTGACGATCGTACCAGCTGATGAGATACAGCGTGTCCTGAAGCGTCGCACAGGGCAGCTGGCAAGGTGAACAAGGTGGCGAAAGAGCAGGATAAAGAAGGGGTGAACAGTGAGAACAGAAAACACAAGGAGGACAGTGCACTCCACAACTCAGTTCAAATCGTGACAGTATACTACTAGCACGAGAACACACGGACAAGAAAGAGGACGACACACTGCGCTGATACACTACCCTCAGTTCAAATCACCCGCCGCGCCTCATGTAAAACCGCCCGCCAATCGCTTAAAAGTAAAGGCGTGCGTGCGAGACCACACTTAACGCGAGAAAAAAAAAAAAAACAAATAAGAAGAAATAATAAGCTTCCTCCGTGCTTGTATAATTACAATGTTGATATTATATGTGGTTATCATTGGTATCAATCGTTGACTGGGGATGTTCAAATCACGTGCTGTACGTGAGCCAATCACTTCAAACCAAAACCACGTGTGCGGAACCTACGTTCAGCACGAAAAAAAAAATGTCAGCGGTGCCGCGATAAGTTTGTCCCGCGCTTGTGTATTTGCGGTGTTTATCGATAATATGCGTGGTTATCGTCGTTGTTAGTTGTCGACTGGAGATATATGGTGTGCTGGATGGAAAGGATGGCCGAAGGTGTGCCCAGGTTTTGTGTTGGTGTTCTGTGGTGTGTCGTAGTAGCCTCAACGGACTCGTAGCTTTGTCTGCGCGCTCAGTGCTGCGTGATCAGAGTGCTTTCGACGTTTCTTGATTACGCACGTTTATTGCGTGATTCACTCGAATGCACCTACTGTGACTGTCCACGGCCCAGTGCCTTGTCGGACAACGACGACGGCGACTGCAAAGCGCAAGCGTCCGCCTCAGCGGATACGTAGGTGAGTTCAAGCAAGTCGCCGAATTACGTAACTTTGCGATCTTATTGCGTGACGACTTATGCAGGTAAGGCAGCCCGGGTGGCGTGTTCAGACAGCAGCGATGATGTGCAGGAAAAGGTGTCTGATGGGCAAGTATGAATTGTGCTACAGGTAGTATATTTGCTTTTCTATGATGTTTCTTTTACACTTCTAGGGAGTGGTTGCTGTGTGTTTGTCATTCAAGCCTTGTGTTCATCCTGCTCCGCTTGTGTTCATCATGCTCCGCTTGTTTTCATCTTGCTCCGCTGTGTTCTTCGCGAGATCATGCCCGCCGCGGTGGTGTAGCGCTTATGGTGCTTGGCTGTTGACGTGAATGTCGCGAGTTCGATCTCGGCCACGGCAGTCGCATTTCTATGAAGGGGAAATGCTAGAGGCCCGTGTACTGTAAGACGTCAGCGCACGTTAAAGAACACCAGATGGTGTAAGTTTACGGAACCCTTTACTACGCCGTGCCACGTATCGTAGTATTGGCACGTAAAAGCCCAAATATTAAATGCGAAGCATTTCTTAACGAACTTCGGTGACTGTGAGCGCATCTATCTATCAGCCGCCTACGACTTTGTGCTCTCCGGACCGGGTCGTTAATGGGATTCATACTAAAATTGGTATAGCGTAATATGACTATGAAGAACACAAATGACTGGTCATATCATTAAAATCATGACTTGCTTGTCAGCAACGGCATGGTTTACATGCCGTGGCCGTGGTGCTTTAGCGGTCGTTTCGTCAACATGATATCTGCCAAAATTAGTATGACAAGACATTTCTGCATGACTAACATAAATGAGAGGTAGTAATAATAAAATAATGACCTGCATATCATGTATAGCATGACATATATGACATGGTCCTGGTGCATTTGTGGCTGTTTTGCCAGCTTGACGTGTACCAAACTTGGCATTGGGTAATGTGACTGTAAAACCAACATTAATTACAGGTGTTAACGTGACAATCATGATATGCATTTGCGGTACAGAAAGATTTTCATGACACGCTTATGATGCGCTTACGTCCAGTTTGCTAGCTTGATATACAACAAAATTCCTATGGCACGACATGACTGTTTAACGAACATAAATGACATGGTAAATTGAAAATCATTACATCCATGTCATGTAATGATTTACATGCCATGCTCATGGTGTGCTCACTGCTGTTGCGCTAGCTTTATATACAGAAAAATTGGCACTGCGTAATGTTATTGTATGGTGAACTTAAATAACAAGTGGTGATATGAAATTACGACATTGATGTCATGTAAGGCATGACCTCCATGACACGCTCATGGGGTGCTCACGGCCAGTTCCCTAGCTTGATATACACCGAATTCGGTATTGTGCTTCGTGACTTTATGAGAAACACGAATGACAGATGGTAAAACGAAAATCATGATGTACATGTCATGTACGGCATGATTTACATGCCACGTTCATGGTGCGCTCACAGCTGTGTCACAAGCTTGATATGCACCAAAATCGGTATTGTGTGACAGGTCTGTGTGACAAACTTATATGACAGGTGGTAGCAAGAAAATTGTGACATGCATGACATTTATGATATGTATGAGATGCCACGCTCACGGTGCGCTCGTGACCATTTCGCTAGCTTGATATACACCAAAACTGGTATTGTGTGACGTGACTGTATGACGAACATAAATGACAGGTCTTAACATGTTAATCATGACATGCACGTTATGTACAGGCGTGAGCAAAAGTGTGCAGACCACGGGATCGCGTGGCCGAATGCATCGACGCGCCATCTAGCGACGTGACGCCTGCTGCGGTGCGCATGCGCGTCCCATCATATCAGTTGGCCTCTCATGTCGCTCTGTCTGACGCTGTTACAGCGCTCGCAGCCAAAACGACAACTGGGTGTCGCTTTGATTGCTCCACAGAATCTGTGCTGTTCCTTTCCCTACGTAGCGGCTACGATGGGGCCGGTTCAAGCGCCAGGCTCGCCTCGTTGTTTACACCAGTTAATTAGCCGAACTAAGCATAGCTAGCATCGCATAAGCTGAAGCCAAGCACACAAAATTAAGGTTTGTCAGCCCAGCTAGCCTTTGTCGCGTTAACCCAAGTTAAACTAAATGAGCCTAGTTAAGTCAAAGTAAGTATAGCCGAAACTAATCTTACTTGAGCAGTGAGCACGGTATCACCTAATGAACTCTGGAGTAAGTAGGTTTAATTAAACCTAATCCAGCTTGCTGTTTTTATGTTACGCGAAGTTAAGCTTAGATGAGCCCAGATAAGTCGAGGTAAGAATAGCGAAATCTAATTAAGCATAATTGATCATACTATCTCTTAATTTAGCCGAGCGAAACTAGCCTAAATAAGGCAAACCTAACCGTGGCCAATTAATCCAAGTCGACTTTCTCATGAGCCCAGAGAAGCCAAGCCCAAGAAGATACTAATTACTACTTACTGACTCCAAACTAATTAAGCTCATTCACGTCTAATTAGTGTTAGTTAAGGCGAATACTATTTATGCTTGATTAATTAGCCGGAGATCTAACCAAAACACCCTAGATACTGGAGTTTCACGTGACATAATTACGCTAATTATGCATAACTAAGCTAATTAGGCAGGGTGAAGGTAAGTATAGATAAATCTGATTAAATGTGGTTGATCATGGTATCACCAACTAATCGTATCGTAATTAGGTCTAATTAAGCAATATCTCATTAAACCCAATTAAAGTAATTAAAGTCGAATTCTCATGAGCTCAGAGAACCCGAGCTCAGGAATGTACTAATTACTCCTGACCGAGTCGAGTCTCATTAAGCTAAATTAGATGAGTTAGCGTTAACACTAATTATAATTATTAGTGATTAATGTGTGTAACATCGAAGCCCACCCGAGGTACTCTATTTTGTGTGCTTGGCTTCATCAGGTTATACGATACTAGCGATGTATACTTCGGCTAATCAAACGGCGTAGAAAACGACGCGAGCCCGGTGCTTGAACCGGCCACGTCGCAGCCGCTGCGTAAATGAACAGCACAGATTCCAATGCAGATTCTATGGAGCAAGGAAAGCGACACACAGTCGTCGTTTTGGCTACGAGCGCGGTAACCGCGTCAGACAGAGCGGCATGAGAGGCCAACTGATAGGACGGGACGCGCATGCGCCAATGCATGCGCCCCGCAGCATGCTTCACGTCGCTAGATGGCGCGTCAATGCATTCGGCCACGCGATCCCGTGGTCTGCACACTTTTGCTCATGCCTGTACAGCATAATTTACTCCTTGCTGGCTGCTTCACATTACATCGATTCCCAAAATGCATGGGATCTGCTGGTTTTTGTTATCACGAGATCATCGCGTGAAGCAGTTGTGCAATGGCCTGTTGCCTTTGAAAAAATATGTGCTGGCTTTTCAATTTACTGGTTTACCCGTACATTTTCTGTGAGAGAAATGCAACGGTAGTAATAAACTAACATGAAAATCGACTATAATGCAGTAGATGGAGACAGATAGACACAAAATGCTTGTTGAGCTGCCCATAAGCATATGTGTCTCTGGTTGCGTCGCCATCTACCGTGTTGCACTCGTTTTAGTCATGATAAATAGCATAATTGTTCTGTGGTGAGGCTTTCAGCCTGGCTGGACTAGGGTGGGGGCGCGTAGCACTTCATTCAGAGTTCCCAAACTCACTTCAGCTGATGGGCCGCAGTCGCCAAATTTAGTCTCCCAGAAATTCAGCAACAGTGGGAAAAGTGGGATCAGAAAGGAGGCGGGGGTTAAAAAAATGTAGGTTAGCGTTGCCATTTCAAAGAAGGCCTTTTC
This sequence comes from Rhipicephalus appendiculatus, assembly GCA_030522465.1. NCBI lineage: Eukaryota > Metazoa > Arthropoda > Arachnida > Ixodida > Ixodidae > Rhipicephalus > Rhipicephalus appendiculatus. Next base: position 54,888 of record JALIZH010013488.1, on the reverse strand, counting down.
CATATATCATATTGTTGACGATGGGACGTGTTTATTTACAGAATGGCCCACCTACCCAGCTGCCGAGCAGCACGCCTACTGGCCGAACATCCCGAGTGACCCACCCGTGCCTGTGCGCAGCTTGACGCTGCCTACCACGCATCAGCCTCAGTCACCATCTCTACTGTCTTGGCCACGGCTTTCATCTCCACCATGAGGAAACTAGCCGATGCGGCTGATGGAGGTGAGGTCGCTGAGCGTACCGCGTTTCACAAAAGTATACCCCGCGCCTCCACCACAATTGTGGCAATGGAACGCATTTATTTACAGAATGTAGAATGAATGCAGAGGTGCAGCTTGGAGCTAACAGCAGTTCACCGAGCCACTCGCGAACAAGTGCTGTTCGGTTCTCATCTTCTTCATCTACTCTCCGACAGCATGTTTCACTATGTTTGTCATTTCTATAAGAGATTTGATGTCATTCTTATTTAAAAATTGTAGCGCTACATTAGACGAGGACAAGAAGAAAAGAACATGACAGGACGGGCGCTGACTCCAACTATTTTTATTGAAACAACCACATGGCATTTTATAGCAATAAAAGACAAGGAACGCATGCGCATTCATGAGGAACAGTGGATGGGGAGGGATTGGTGCAAGCTATCACTTTTTGTTTAGTGCCTCAAATTCACTAGCACGCAATGATACAGATTTTATTGCTATAAAATGCCATGCGGTTGTTTCAATAAAAATAGTTGGAGTCAGCGCCCGTCCTGTCATGTTCTTTTCTTCTTGTCCTCGTCTAATGTAGCGCTACAATTTTTAAATAAGAATGTATCACCAACTAGCCCCGCAACGTGTTTTGTTATTTGATGTCAGATTTAGAAAAACATATCGACACTGATGTGTAGATAATTTTACATAAGACACAAGGGCAATGCCACCAGGGGCTGTTAAACGAAAAAAAAAAATTGTATATGGTGACGTGAGTTAACTAGGTCATGTAATGTCGAACGCACAAACCAAACTGTTCTCATGCGCATGCATTGTACTGTAGCACTGTTTGTTAAGTTGTTAACCCTTTCAGTCCCTGTGATTCCAATTGGAATCATAAATTATGTAGGTCAGTCAGCAAGCATCTGGTAAAGATAAAGCTTTGTTCTTCCTCAAGAGCCCGTATTTAGCATCTGCCCTACATGTGGTGTCAACTTGGTACATATAATAAAGGCAGGTCACGTCTGAGCGAAGAAATTACAGAAGCGGTCGTGCTGCTCGCGCATTTCGCTGAGGCAGCGTCTTCTTTCGCCGTGCAGAGATGGGGCATTAATTTTAGTTCTGTGTCGGAAATTTGAATTTTTGCTATTGGACAATATGCTATCCTATGTAAATAATATTTTATGTAGTAAATGAAGCAAAAAATTATGGAATGATTATTAAATAATAATTATTTGTTAAATTATTTGACACGTTAATTACTCTTCTCTGAAAAGTGTGAGCAAATAGTTTTTCAGTTTTTTAGGACTACCACGATCATGCTCATCTCAAAATGTAAGAGCTAGTTGCTTACATTGAAAATATTTAATTCGGGACTGAAAAGGTTAAAGAAACAAAATAACAAAGTGAACGGCCCAATATGAAGGCACCGAAACTCATCAGTAATATAGCTTATAGAATGACTGAAATCGAAGCGCCGATAGTGAAGTATCGTTTTTATTTTAAGGTTATGTTTAAGCACAAGTTGACTGCGTGGGGTACCTTATGAAAAAATGCTTCGTCTAGTCTGGCTGTGTAGCTCACAGACATATTTATTAACTTATTAAATAAATCAAAGAAAACATGGTGCGAGGACAGTTGTATGAAAGCTGGGCTGCTGGCTAGAGATAAATGGGCCGTATGTTTAAGACCTTTGATTTAGTTGGGCAGGAAACTTGAGGGAAGGCAATACATTTGTGTGAATCATTTAGTGTGCCAGTAGTAACAGTAAGTGTGCATGTACAACTGAAAGCTAAATTGGAAGGAGTAAAGCATGTATATATAAATTATTGACAGACGTGTGTGTCAGTCCAGTTAAATTTATTAAGCTACTGCATGCTGTGCTTCATGCTGTATTTGCCTTGGAAAAAATGGTGTAAATTATTAGTCATGGCATTACATGTGTTTGATGAACCAAACATGCTCTCTCAAATATCATTTCTTTTAATAGTGAAGTGCACTATTGCTGAAGCTTCTTATCATAAATGGTTCAGGCTGTGCTGTTGTATCAATAACATTACTCGATTGTGTGGTACCATAGTTTTTGCTTTCATTTGTGCTTTGCTAAAGAAGCATGAAGCCAAAAGGGGGGGTCTTATTTGCAGTATTCACAACCAAGATGTATCATTCAAGGACAGTGGTGATAGTGCTGCATTAGTTAACACAGTTATTAATTAGAGAATGTCATTTATGATATATCTACATGTTTTCTCCTCACAGAATTCTGGAGAATGCGGTTACTGATTTTGTGGCATGCCAAGCACTATGAAATTGAACAGACAACACAAGGGGAATGAAATAAGGGCTCGTTTTCCTTGTTAGACACAACCTACTGAAGCAAATTGTTAATGAAGCCAAGGTAGGGGCGAATATCTTAGTTTTAATTGTAGTGGGTTAATTATGACAAATTCAAAGGAATTAAAGTCAACGAAACAGACGCTGCTGCCAGAGACTGGATCTGCAACCTTTGGATAGTGCATGTAATGCTGCACCAGTGGGACTACGACAGCGGTAGTTTTCCCATCCTTCCCCTTGAGCACCTCATGTGTGTAATCCCAGCAGTGCATGCTAGTGCCACTTGTGGCCATTGGCAACTGGCCAATGAACCCTCATATACTACCTGAACCCATCAAGTCTGCCGTGACAGCACCCTAGCTATGAAAGGACGAAATAAGTGAGGTGAATTAAGAGCTCATTGAATGGAACAGACACTTGCAGTGAACAGGACGAAGCCTGCATATCAAATGACTTTAGTGCAAGAAGGCTGGTTTTTTGAAGAGTTTAAAACTGGGCATGTTGGCAAAACATACCCAAGATTTAAAACCATGCAACAGCAGCAGAGGTCACACAAAAAAATAACACAGTGCTCAATATTTCTTGTACCCTCTGGTGTTCTTACACTTCTATTAAATCTTGAGCTATCTTGAAATCTTCACATTCATGATGAAATACAATAAGATTGGCATGTTATGATCCACTGTGCACATATACCACACTTTGATTTATTTAATAATGTGATGAGAGTGCTGATTGAGTTTTCTGTGCAAATTACTTATTTGGCAAGCTGCGTTTTTCATCCTTTTTTTAGTACCAAAGTGTAGGAAAGCTTGACATAAAATCCATAACTGCATTTGTCTGCAGAATTGATTGCTTCACTCATAGTTGCTCTTAATGCATACTCAGCTCATCGTTCAAGGTCAAATTTTAGTATATATCAACATAGATCTGTAGTTAGCTATCATGTTTGGTATGTACTACTTCTGTACTGTAAGGCCTCTCTTGTGCAGAAGTTGATGGAATGTTTTTTATGCATGTGCCCAGTGTAGACGACTGACTGTTCAAAGGACTAAAGCAATGGAGAGCTTGCTATGGAAGATGGGAGCATTCTTCCATAGGTCTGGACAAGTCCATATTAAGCGGTAGGTATTTGTTTGTATGTCTACAAATGGGCAGTTCAGATATTTTTGACCAATTGTGAAATGAGGTGGAGAAGAGTAGCTTGGGCTTGTTGGTACATAATGTAAAATAGTGCACGCTTAGACAATGACAGAGTAAACATCATGACGCAAGCACTATCAGCTAATGTTTATTTGAAATAGCAGAGAAATATGGGAGGTGAGTGCACGTGTCACACCATCACTGCTAACAATCTGAAATCGGCACTAAGGAATGTAAGTTGCTTTTCAGACAAACTAACAGAAGGCGTGCAACACACCCCTTGCCTAAACTCTCAATCATTTCGGCTCCTGTTGTCTCAAGGTCTGCGCTTTCTTTACTCTTCAGAATCCCATCAACTTCATGAAATTCAGGCTGACATCCCCGCATGCTATAGTGCATAGCTAGAAGACCCTAGTTTGCAACGGTCTTCTCTCATCTTGTGGAATGGCTAATGTAGAACATTTCACAATGTAGTGTGATCCAATACACAGCATGATCAATACATCTAACAAACGTAGATGTGTGTTTCTTTGAGAATGTCACCAGCCACTCCGTCCCAGGCACACTACTATTGCAAAGGCTGAAAAATTTTTGAGGGGCACTAAACAAAACAGGTACGTCAACGTGACCAGCAATCTCTTTCAGATTATGCACAACATCATGCATGTAAGGCGCTACAGCAATGCGCTTGATATTGCGGGAAGATAATTTGTGAAATAAACTTTCAACCACTGCTACCTGTAGATTACTCAGATAACCAGCTTCCAGCAACTGACATCCTCGAAAACAAAAACAAACGCGGTTTTTGCAGGCACATGATGCCCCGTGACAGCGGCCCCATTTCAGTTTTGGTATGTTTTACAGCATAGCATTATTTGATTGTGGCAGAGCCAATTTAGGTACATCTCTTGTTTGTGAGATGGTTGTAAAGCTTTGGTTGCAGTTTTATACGACATGCATGCAAGCATGCTTTTCCTAGCTTTGCATAATGGAAGAACAAACATGCTTAATTGTGGCTGCAGACCACACAAATTATTGACAAGCAGTTGAGATCAAATAGGTGCGGCACTTTAGTTTGACCGTTCTTTGCCAGGGAGAAAGAAAAGGCACCTATTCCACACTGCATGCTGTGTTAATTTAGGACCCCTCGCCTTACTCTCACTGCAAGGGCTCCCTCAACTTTTAATAGCCCACAAAGTCGCCAAAATCCATGGCTGAGAACCTGGGTACTAGGCTTTTATCTAATATTTATGTTCATTGAATGGAACGCTATTCCACGCTTGCAAAAGCAAGGCATGTATTGGTTTTTCCATCGCTCCTCTTCATAGTGATTTATTCTTGGGTAAACTTTACAGTGGACAGTCTTACTCATACTACCGTTTTAAAGGCCATCATGTTTGTGGGTGCCTTTCTTAACAATGACTCGAACTCTCTTGAAACTAGTGCTTGTAGCATTTTTTACTATGCGAGTGCCCGATGTTTCTAGATTTAACATTTGAGCTTCTTGTTCAGGGAAAATTAAGATTTCTCAAGATAATGTTTCATTGTAGCCGTCACTGCACCTGCTCTTGTTATAAACCTTGAGCGAACAATCCTTTGATGCTGTTCCTCTCGACGCATTCCAGGCTGGTAGACAGGAGCATTGCTAACACGACCTTCCGTAATGCTATGTTGAAAATGTGTGTGCATTTGACTGTTCCGGCACTTCGGAATAAGGCAACTTGATTGCTGGAAGCTCGTTATTTAAGTAATTACAGGTAACAGTGGCAAGAAGTTTACTTCACAAGTCATCCTATCAGAGCGCCCGCACTGTCAAGCGCACTGACAGGAGACTTAATGTTGTTGTGGCTTACATGCACGAGATTGCTCTTTATCTCATGAAAATTGTTGATCGCTTTGATGTATCTGTTCTGTTGAGTGCCCCTTGAGAACTTTTCAGCCTTTGCAAAATTAGTGTGCTTGGGAAGGAGACGTCGGTGACATGCTGGAAGTAACACATCTATCCAAGTTTGTTTCATGTGCTGACCATTCATATTATCTGATTTCGCTGAGTTGTAGAATGTTCTACAGTGGCCACTATACTAGGTGCCTTAATGGTCATTTGAGAGAGCATTGTGGCAATGAAGAAAAACGCAGACGGTCCTATAGCCATGCAATTTGGCTCGTGTGAATGTCAGCATGAATTTGATGAATTTGACGTGATTGTCAAAAATGAAACAAAGTTATTCCTGAGGTAACTAAAGCCGAAATGATTGAGTGGTTAGGCACACGGTCTGTTAGCACACCTGTTAGTTTGCCCGAAAAGCAACTTGCATTCCTTTGTGCCGATTTCAGATGCTTTGCAGTCATGCCTCTGTGACATGCACACTCTCACCCATTTCTGTACGTACGTCTTTGTCTGCTGTTTCCTATAAAGATTTGTTATAGTTAGCACTGGTGCTGTGTTGCTTTCTCCATCCCTGTCAAAATGTGCGCTATTTTGCTCACCCAGCTGACAAACTTATTGCACCTATTTAGTGAGGAACTCCAAGAAGGGAAACAGTATGTAACAGCAAGTGCTTGTCATATTGTTCAAACACGCAACGTTGCAACTTGCCTGCAGCCTAGTCTGCACCTTAACAGCTCTTGCAAACAGTTGCGAAGTTGGACACACTTCACCTTGTTGTTCTGGGTTGCAGAGAATGTGGCCAGTTGGACCAGTGTGATGTGATGTGTACCCAAAGAAATGTCTTCTAAATGGCGCTCACCATTTATACACTTGAGCTCAAATAAATAACCAAGGCTATTACACTTTAATATAGCGTCTACAATAGAAATCTCGCACTTGTATGTCGCATGCTTTGTGCCGCTTACAAGTTGCCCCACTGGTCGCTTTACCCGATCCTGTCACTCTCTTGTCATCTTTGAATGACACGAGCTTGTTTTCTGGTGGGCTCGCGAACTCTGTAACGTTGCTAATGAAGTTGCACCCATGTCAGTAATTTCGTAAGCATGTTTACAGCCTCGCAGGTGTCTGTGGTGTAGTTGTTACTGCAGTCAAATTCGTTGTGCTCCTTCGGTTCTGTTAGCATTTCATCTTTAATAGTATGTGGCTCTGCTCCATTTAGAGATTAGTCATTTTTTTTCCTAGATTCATTACAGAAACCTCTAGACAACAAATTTGAAACATAGCTCACTTATAGGTAATGTGCGTTGCTCTCGGAATCACTTAAAACACAGAGCGAAAGTTTTGTTCCCAAAATGGTGGAAAAAGTACATTCTAAATTTTGCTGATGATATATGATATCGATATCTGCTCGAGTAAAGAGAAGTGGGTGAAAGCATGCCTGAGCTATGCCTTGCTAATGGCTGCAATTGACTGCACTTTCATGTGGGACAGCCACTTAAAGATGGGCCAAAAATGACGCGCTAGAGTCTGATTTCTCGTGTCACTGTCTCTTATTAAGATGCCTTCTTCACCTGATCTTTTATCATATATTTTTCACACTTCCTCGGTGTAAGTAAGATGCTCAGAACTAATGAAATGAGTGAAACTGTTTTTTTTCCATCAAGCCATCCAGCTAACTACTTTTCAGTGTGCAGTTCCATTTTCTATAAAGCACTTCAAAAACTTTTCCACTGAAATACATACAATGCACGCTCCCTCATTCTGTGAAGCAGTGCGAAGCAAAAGGGCATCTGAGCTTCTCCGGATTTTTAATCTTTGTAGTGCATGTTTGCAAGCTTCTGGGTGTTTTGTCACGTCGGCTGCATTACTAAGCAACCGAGCTCAAAGTTGCCATGAACAGAAAAAAAAGAAGCCATGAGCGAGAACAAGTAGGACGTGTAGTTTATTTTGTTAGTGGTCGTTTTGATCTAGTGCTTGGTTCTATACAAGTTATACCTGACTCTGAACGTGACAATGAAGCTATTGCTTCGGAAGCTAGACAACATGTCAACGTCAGTGTCACAGAATGCAAAATGCTCCTGGGAGGTTGTGTAGCTAGCTCTTCTGCATACTGCAACAGTACATGAAATAAGTCAGTGGAGAGCAAAGCCAAGTCCCCAATAATAAAAGCAGGAGCCTCTGCAACATTGATTTCATTGTGAGGCATTGAATTTCTCGAGCCTGACGAGCAGGGGCATGTGTGGCTTGTGAACTCCGAATGGAATGTGTTATGTTTAATAATGTGCTACACAGTATGCTGCAAGAGAAAGTTGGGTAGCATCGACGTGCTTGCCTTGAGTTTATGATGCCGTGTATGACACTCTCATTGTGCATTTTGAGTTAACTTGTGAAAACATTAGTGAAGGACGATTCGCAATACTGTCCACCCGCAACTCCCTGGCGTGATGTGGGAGCGTAAACAAACTTTGTTCCACATGTGCACCTTAGCAATGGCTCATTGCTTATGTTCTGACTTGCGTATTTCAAGTTGCATGTGCCTTGTCTTGTGCAGAAAGGTTAAATGTCACAGAACGTGTTTTCATCTCCTCTTTAACCCTTTTAATTTGGCACTTTTGATAATAACTAACACCCCTTCTAAGCCAGTCTCTGTTCGAATCTGTTCATGGCCATTGCACGTGGCCAACAGTTAGTGTGCAAAATCTTATTTTCACTTTTACGTTGCTTTCTGACTTTCAAGATCACCCTTTGCTTGAGCAGTTACATATGTCTGATCTCAGTATGATAATCTAGCATTTCAGCTGAACTTAATGTCTCCCCTTGGTGTCTCTTTAATGTCACCTGCACAGAAGTCATTTGGATTTTATTTATGTCGACATTACATTTCACTTTACAGGGGTTTTGGGGCCCTTTCCTGTTATGAGTTTAGGCATGCTGCGGATGCATCAAAATTTAAATCCTTCTGCTGTGTGGCTCATTTGTTTTTGCAAGGTAGATGCAAAATTCAATTTTGGTAAAGATTGCCTTCTTTCTTTTGGTTCAAGTGTTTTGATCTTCTTTGTTTCTTCTCTTTTCAGACGAGCCATGGTGCGAAGTTTATTAGTAGTTTGGAAGAATAAACCTCATCTTTGTGCGTTCAGAGCAGCTGGAGGTTCACTGTTTACTTGGCAAGAAGTAGTATGTATACTTGCTTCCCACTGTTTCACACTTTGTAGGAAGCACAGTGAATGCTACAACCTTTGCTGAAAAATATGTGTACCAACTAGTTCATTTTGTTGCTTTACAGTTACCATTGTGCTGAACTTGACACCACACTGTACACAAAAAGCTGTAATAATAGGTGTGCGGTGAAGAAGGTTATGTTGCTTTACATGCAGCTACCACAATGTTTGACTGATGCCAGCGGAAGCTTCTAGCTTGCTGCGAAAAAGTTGTTAGACATCACGCAGTGATGGTGATGGAAATTTCCACTGGACATTAACACAATAGTTGTGAAAAGACATGCATGTCACATTGCCCCTGGCAATCTACAAAGAAAAATAATGGGTGCCAACCAAAAAGGTGTTGTCAAAAATAAAATGACGTTTCGGCTTCCACATGGAAGCCTTGTTCACCCAAAACGTCATTTTATTTTCGACAACTTTTTGGTTGGTGCCCATTATTTTTCTTTGTAGATTGCCATTACATCCTGACAAGACGAGATTCAGTCAAATTCTCAAATTTACACATTGCCCCTGTTGAAACGTTTTTATATTTGGTCGGCCAATTCATTTATTGAGCTCAACAGCAATATATCTTCTTCGAATTGGCAGACTCTTTTAATTGGCATCCAACAATGTTTTCACCAAAGTTTCATCGTGATATTTCGTCAGACCCACGACTTTATGAAGCCAAACCACATGCAATTTTTGTATGTGGTGCCAGAAAACTGCAGTGAAAATAGCCGACCAAATATAATGACACTTGTGCCTCACATACCTTTTAACGGGGGAAATGTGTACACGTATGTCCTTTCTCATCTCTATTGTGTTAAACATCCAGTGTAAATTTTACTCACCATCACTGCATAATGTGTTTGTTCTCTTTTAACAACTTCTTCACCGCAAGTAGCAGCCGCCGCTGGCATCAGTACATAACCAAGCGGTAGCTGCATGTAAAGCACCGTAACTTTCTTCCCCATGCAGCACCCATTATTAGAACTGTTTAGGTACAGTGTAGTGTCAAGGGGTGCACATTTGTCACTGTAAAACTACAAAATGCACTATTTGGCACATACCATATTCCTCATTACAAACAAAATTCAAGAAGACGTTACATACATCTTCAAAGAGACATTATGTAACACAGTGTAAAATAGCACAAAAACACGGACACAAGCGAGACGACAACACAGGCGCTACAATAGCACCTGTGTCGTCATCGCGCTTGTGTCCGTGTTCATGCGCTACTTTACAATGCAATACGGACTAGCTTGGCTTTCCGTATTACGCAACACATTCCCAAGGTGTCATTACGTACGCCATTCCCAAGGTGGCTTTACGTACGCCATTCCCAAGGTTGCTTTACGTACGCCATTCCCAAGGTGGCTTTACGTACGCCATTCCCAAGGTGGCTTTACGTACGCCATTCCCAAGGTGGCTTTACGTACGCCATTCCCAAGGTGGCTTTACGTACGCCATTCCCAAGTTGGCTTTACGTACAACATTATTAGGAAATACGTATGACATTCCTACGGAGGCATTACGTACACAAGGTTTCTGAAATACATTACGCACAACATCCCTAAAGAGACTCCGTTTAAGGAAATTGCTATAATTTGGAAAAGGAAAAGTGATCGGCACCTTTTTACCTTCAGCTTTTTACGTAAACAGGGGTCCAGATCTTTTTAACAGTGTGGAGGCGCGCCTATATGCTTGTCTAAGCACACACACACAAAAAAAAAAAGATCACTCATTTCCCTCTTGGAAACACTTGGTGCATTTGCGCAAAAAAAGTAACGAGATACCCATATCCAGCATAGCATCGCGATATAATCGATACACCACAAAAGTATTTCACTACTGAGATACAAATACATTTTCCAAATGTATCTCCTTCGGAAGCCCTCCGCTACGGCGTCTCTCATAACCATATCATGCCTTTGGGACGTTAAACCCCATCAGTTATTCTTAATTGTTATCCAAATATATCTCGATACAGAAATACAGATACTCGAAAGTATCGCTCAGATACTATCGCGATACTATTGCATTGCGATACTGCCCAGCCCTGCCATCCGGATGCCTTCAGCACTAGCTAAAATTCTGCATTAGAGTATATTAGCATGTACGGTATTCCGGTAAGCGCCGAGGTGTTTCCAGTGTACCGCGTTTCCGGACAATGGTATCGACATCTTGTGACGCTTCTTTCGACCACAATTATAGGTGCGTTGCTTTGTTTTCGCTGAGAGACCGTGGCGAAAAAAAAAACAACCTTTGAAAAGGCAACGCATTCAGAACAATGCCCCTGCCGAGAAGTTGCACCAGCCGAGAAGTAGAATGCATTAGGCTTCTGCAACAGCAATTCTGTGCTGCCTGCCTCGTCATAGCGCCCCGGTGACCCCGGTCTCTCACGTTTACGGCTGTGGCAACTCGATATGCTAATGCAAAGCAATGTGCGCTCAAACTAAACTTCTCTAATGTCGCCTTCGCAGGTTCGTGTGACGATGCGAAGCACTTTGCAAAATGCGAGCAAGTTTGGCTCCTCCGGCAGCAAGCTCAGAAAGAATGAGTATGCACTCTAAACTTGGTAAAGGATAGATGCAATTTAGTGCATCTATAGAATAGTATGGTTTACCAAAGTTAGAGTGTATACGTTCTAAACTTGCTAACGCTTACACAAGGCGCACAAATTCGCATCTCCCCATTACCAACTTTAGATTGTAGTTCGCAGCCGATGCTGTCTTCGTTTGCCCGGTGCAGCTAGAGCGTACTAGAACAGGGGAATGCTCGGAACGGCCGCAGCGCCAATGTTCAGAAAGTGAAGCCAAACAGAGTCATTCCGCTTCGGGCACTGCTATCGGTAGTCTACAACGCGCTATCGTTTTAAGGTTTGCGCGTGGCTCCACCAACGTGGTGAAGAGGTAGAATGTCCGCTTCCCTCTCGAAATGCCCGGGTTCGAATCGCGGCTGTAGATACTGAGTTCTTATATTTTTGTGTAACATCTTATAGCTGTATTGTTTTCTTTGTTTATTAAAACTATCTTCACTTGGAACGTATGGCTACAAAAACTAACTTGAATTATGAAGTAAAATACAAGAAATTTGACAGTGAGCCTAATTATTTGTAACGCCGCCGCACGGCTTTGGACAAAAACGCAAAATATGGCCTCAGAGATTTCTCGTATTCGCAATGATCCCGGAACAGTGCTTTACGTTTTTGTTGAATGCTGTACGGAGGCGTTGCAAATATTTACGCACCCTGTCAGAAACCTTCTATTATACTTCATATTTCAAGTTACGTTTTGTACGAATACGCACCAAGTGGAGTCAGTTTTAGGAAACAAAGAAAACAATACAGCTATCAGAAGTTACGAAAAAAAAATAAGAACGCAGCATCTAGAGCTGCAATTCGCACCCGGGCCTTTCGAGTAGGAAGCGGGCATTCATTCTTCTGCACCACTTTGGTGGAACCACGCGTAATCCTAAAACGAGGACACATTGCAGACTACCAATCGCAGCGCCCCAAGCAGCATGACCCTGTTTGGGCTTCACTTTTGGAAGCTCGTTCCGAGCACTCCCATGTTCTAGTAAACTATAGTGCAGTGGAGCTGTGGGTCACCGCTCATTGCACGTCACTCTAGTGTGTTCTGAAGTCACCAAAACTGTGGTTACGCTTCCCACATAGTGACGTCGGTGTGAGTCAAGCTCGCGACGTGTGTCGGTCACAAAAATGACCACCTAGGCACATCTAGGGAGCGAATAAAATATATTTTAAACACTTGCGGTGGCTAACACATCGTGCCGAATGTCTTGCATAGAGAAGAGACCTCCAAATTTGGTGACGCCATCCCTTAAACTGGACTTTCGTTGACTCTTCTTAGAAGAAGAGCAGCCGTGATGGCTCCTGGTAATGGTGGTTACCTGCTTGCGAAATATGTGGGTTTGATCCACGCCGAGTCGATAGCATTTCTTTGGACGCGAAATGCAAGGACTCCCGTATACTTAGATTTATGTGTGCATTAAGGAATACCTGGTCATTAAATAATCACGAGTCCAGAACGACGCTGTGCTTCATAATGGTATTGTCTGTTTGGCTCGTAAAAACCCAGCAGTTACTATACGAGCGCACAATGGTGTCGAAACACCTATCTTTACTACAATGAATGGTTAAAAATAACGTCGTGCGTTTAGACGAAGTCTGGCACACACTTGCAGAATGCCTAAGAACGTAGTCAGGGAGCGCCTATGAGCGATGTTAGCTAGGCCTTTGTTTGCAAACAGAAGCGAGTGTCTAGGAGAGATTCCTTTCACGAGAACTTACTCACGGACGTATCAGTAGGCTTCTGTGTAGCTTTTCCGACCAGCCATGACTGCCTTCTCTGTGAACTGGAGTTTATGTTGGAGCAAGTGAAGTATTGTCTCGCTTCACCTTTTTCAGGCGTAGAGGGATAATTCCTTTACTCAGTGGCTACCGATATTTTACTCAGTCTACTCAGTGCCCACCGATATTTATTGAATGTTGTGTTTGAAAAAGAAAAACGAGCCCTTGGATTGCCCCTTCTTTCCTTCAGTGTTGACCGCATAATTTAGCGGTGCACATTTCAGCCTAGACCAGACTCCGAGCGGTAATCATAAATCCTACGAACTTCCCTAGCACCCTCAAACAATATTTTCTTTGTTTGGTTTGTTAAAGACAGAGTAAGCTATAAATACTTTGCTAGTTCTGCAAAAGGTGATGAATTACAGTTTTTACTGCTAATCATGTGCAATCACGTTATCGTGAAAGAATAACGTACCAAGGAAAGCCCTGCGTCAGCTTATTTCCGGTTATTGTTTATTTTTCAGCACAATAAACGAGGTGTCAATCAGAAACCGCTCTATATGCAGCCTTGCATTGCTTTTTCCGTAGCTGTTGCACCATAGCTTCTCCAACGCAGTCCAGCTGCTCTCTATGACCAACAGCTGGTCCGCCGCTCTACGCAATCAATGCTTTTGGGCTACTTAAACGCTTCACCTCAGACCGAAGAATTAGGAGCTGATTTCAGAATTATGCACATTATGCAACAAACAGCCTATTCGAAGCATTCATTATTGAGATAGACAATCTCAGGTTTAATCAGGGGAAATAAGCAGGATGTTTAAACACTTTGTACTATATCATGAACTCTGCCATTTTTTTCTCGCCCTCGGGGGCCGCCGAATCCATGAGGACCCGATTCAATTGAATCCTGAATAATCCGCCCCGGAATTCTAAGTGCCCGCCCGTTCTGTCCCGTCCTCTTCCTGTAGTCTCTGCACTTTTCAGTGCTCCAAAGCAATTATAGCGGTCATTGTTCTTTGTAATGACAAGTGTAAGGTTACGTGGACAACTGAATCGAAAGAGAGTAATGTTAACGTTTATTAATTTTGATGGCCTCTGCTTTAGTGGATTAATAATCATAACTGTTTCTCTTATGAGAAAATTAATGTTCTCTGCTGATTTCAAATTCATTAACAATGTTTTGGTTCATAGATACTATACACACCGCACAAAAATGCGCCCGCTGAAGCAAATCACGCTCCAAGCGACGTTACTCTGCCGTTCCTGTCGTGATCTGCGCGTGCGCACTCTTCAAAATGTAGCGTTTACGCAAACGCCACTGCCAACGTCTGCCCTAAATACGAAGTTTTAGCAGAAGTATAAGCAAACCTAGTCATCCACTTCAAACGCTGGCAGTGATAGGGCTTAAACGTTTCCCTGGACGTGCATTTTCTGAGCGAACTTAACAATAAAAGGTAGCAGCGTGAGTTTCTTGTCTTGCTATTTATTTATTTTTTCAGACTGTTTGAAATTTAAGGTGGCTGAGGTAATCACGGCAGCATGATTCCACCAAGTATCGGCAGACTTATCGTCCTCGCTATCGGAAGTACTATGTGGATCTGGATGGAGGCGTACGTCAAGCTGCAAGTATCGTGGCATGGAGAATCCATCCTAAAGCCCTTGAACCGGCAAGAGCCGGCAGACTTCAGGAACCTCAGCTACGGAGACCACATAACTGTGAATCTTTCTGTAAGTACCTCTCGTACATCCTAATATTGCTAAAGAGGCACTGCGTTGTTTATATTAATGGGTGCATTATGACGGCCCCTCCAGAAATATCGTATGTGCATATGTGTCGTCATTGCTGCTAACATTTTCCGGCCAGCGTCGATGTCGCGTACGTGTTTTAGATAGCACGCTTGTCAATACCAAATGCCGAAATCTGGTCCGCATTGCTTTGGGCTTTCCCTAGAAGGCTGTAATAGCTACTTCAAAGCATTAGGGTGATCTAGTTCGTGTCTACACACACACACACACACACACACACACACACACACACACACACACACACACACACACACACACACACACACACACACACACACACACACACACACACACACACACACACACACACACACACACACACACACACACACACACACACACACACACACACACACACACACACACACACACACACACACACACACACACACACACACACACACACACACACACGCAGACACACACAAATACACACACGCGCACGCACGCACGCGCACACACACGCACACACACAGACACACACTCACGCACACACACACACACTCACGCACGCGCACACACACACACACACATACACACGCACGCACACACACACGCACACGCACGCACACAAACCCACACGCACATACATACACACGCACGCACGCACACACTCACGCACGCACACACTCACGCACACGCACATACACACACACGCGCACATACACGCACGCACAGACACACGCAGGCACATACGCACACACACGCGCACATACACGCACGTACAGACACACGCAGGCACACACACATGTACACACACGCACACACACGCGCGCGCACGCACACACATAAACGCTCACGTGCACGCACACACACAACGCGCGCTCACACACACGCACGCGCACACACTCACACACACACACACAAACACATGATTTGGCGTATCCCCTCCATACTACGCTCCCTGCGTTGAGTGCAACTGACGCAGTCACATTTGACGTGAAAAAAACAAGAGAAGTAAGGAAAAGAGAAAGACGTTAACACCGAAAATGGAAACTTCATCAAGGTAATTTTTAGCCAGTATGGATGGAGTAACCATAGCATTCACTCGTCAATTTCATTCTAGTCAATTTGAATTGAACTTGGTGGACCAGAGGCAAATTTACATAGATGTTTGAAAAGAAGCTTGGATTATGGAATACATTTGGACATGATTGTCCTTCGCTCGGTAACTGCGAAGAAGAAAACAATAAATTTAGAATTTTCTAGGGTTAAATTTTTTAACTACAAACGTACGTTTAGTGAATGACAGTACGAAAGCCGCAACCATACTCTGTTTATGAGAATAAGATTTAAAGTTCTGAAGCGCGCGTCCCCTGCCGTATTCAGAATACGCACAAATCAAGGTGCTACTAGTTATGAAAATCACTTATTTTAACAGAATCAAACGGAAAGAGGTAGATGAATGACGCAGTGGATAATGCTAGGCCCAACTAGAAGAGACCCTGCAACGCTTTTCCAAATAGCCATTGAATGGCTTCACTAAAGGAACTTATATTCTCACGAATCGACCGCCGCAAAAATTTTTAGAATCCGCCCAGGACGAGCGGAGTTACAAATATTTGTCGCACGCTGCAATTGCATTCTCTCTTCTCTCGTCCCGACGAAAGCACTGAAAGCTAAGGAGGAATAGATGGCAAGGAGAAGAAGGTACGTCGCGTGCGCCTAGTGACCTTGAGCACTTGTTCTTTGTTTTTGTTTTCATGCTTTGGACGCGCGGCTTTTCAGTGCAATCGCGCGCGCGCCGACACGTCGCGGTCTTTCGTGGCAGCTGCGGTTACTCCCCAGCCCGCCGTGCTCAAAAGTTTGTGACGCAATGATTTTTGAGCATATAGCATCATTTGTCGTGAGAAAAGAAAGCGTTTTTTAGCTGACTTTGAGAACTTATTGTAAATACGGGAGCCTCGACAATCGATCGGCAGCGTTTTCTGACCATGCCCAAAAGGTGTTGCAGAGCCCCTATGAGTGCAAAAAGAATACAGGAAATACAAGTGAAGTTTGAACTTAGAGTTGTCAGAAAGAGGGAGAGGAGCTGAGACTGGTAACATGATCCATTGACAACATGGTTCACTTTTCTCAGAACGAGTTTCGTGCAACGTGTGCCACGCCCGCAAGGGCGGTGCCAGGAGGAGGCACAAAGGGGCAGTAGTTCTCCCCCCAAATTTCGTCTGATCCCCACCCTAGAGATAGGCAAAATAGAACGCACTTCTTGTATTGCACTATAAATTCGCCACCATCCCCTCACCCGCCCAAGGGAACTAATTATAGTGAACGCCGCCCCCCCCCCCCCCCCCCCCATCCCAACAAAATCCTGGCGATACATCTGCACCCCCCGACACTTCGCATTTAGTGCTGCACCATTCCGACATTGAACTAACCAGCCGGGTTCACTAGTTCTGAATAGACAGAGTCTCTCCTCATAAAACAGGTAGGCAGGAATTTTTTGCGAATTCTTGGCTTGTAACTCACCTAAAGTCGAAAAGCTTGCGTGTACGAAAGTAAAATTATAGCATCACTTTTTTCAGTCGATTACAGCTCACTATGTGTCAAAAGGTTGCGACGACAGCAAGGGAGATCGTCCGGTGTTGCTTCTGTTGCACGGATTCCTCGACTTTTGGTACATTTGGAACAGGCAGATACCTGCTCTCGCCCACGAATTCTGGTGAGCAGGCCTGTTGTAGGTCATTGTTACAAAAGCGGGTAGCACAGTTAACATAATGTATATCAAGCTCTGATTAAACCTACGATAATTATGCGTCGTTCGTTAATGCGTACTCGTCGCTTAAAGCATCTTACGAATTTAGTGCATTTTACACGTCGATCTTACAGCTGGAGCATAGCTGTAGAGACACCAGGAATGTTTAGATTATTGCGGCTGAAGCTGTGCAATCCATAAATATTACATAGACGACGACTACTCAAACAATTTCGTTTGAGTAGTCTTCAGAAGTCGGAAATTTCTGTTGGTGGGATTCCAGAGGAAAGTCACTGCTCTGTCAGTCAGTACGCAACATAAATGATCATTTTGTTAGGTTAGTAGGGTCAGTCGCTCACTCTTCACTGATTAGCATTATCCTTGGCTGTCACGTTCTGGTATTACTTAAGGATATCAAAGAAAATAGTTCCATTTTGCGTTATTGTAATAATTACTGAATGTGCATTCAATATTGTAGCAGTGGAACTAAACATCATATTGAGGAATGATGATTACGAACTCAATCCCTAAATTTCATTTACCAAACCATTTCAAAGTGTTACGCTTCGGAATACTTATTCCTATAGGACTGAATACCACGTGAAAACTATAACTCACGACTTTATTAAATATTTTCGGGAATGCTCCATTAGTTACTGAATGAGATTTTTTAAATTTCGTAGAATAGGAGGGTGTATTTTAGACAATACATACTTTTATAAACATTTATGACTGCCAGGCTCCTGTCGTCATCGCAAACGAACTCTACCCAGAGGCGGGAAAGCCTTGCCGCACCTAAAGTTACGCGGAAAGAAGTGACTAAGACTCGTTGTTTACCTTTTTAGTTGTTAATTTGGTGGCAGTTGCTTATATGGAAAAGTTCTAGGACCTCAAAATTTACGGCATACCCATTTTATTCAAAGGCTCCCAAACCTACGTAGTTTGAGATGTTAGTCATCGCACTTGAAGGCCCCGATCGGGGTGATGCTGAAACTAAGCGCTTCGGGGGGCGAAGGAAGAGTGGCATCTGTGTTACGTCGCACCGGATGCTCACGTGACAGTCTTTGAAACAAGGCGCGTCGCAGCACAATGTTGTAAGAAAAAAATGGCATGTCTTGCCAAATGTCCACTTGGACCACTTAAATTTTGCATTTAGTGTGCATTCCTAGGGTGTCCTTAGAAAAGTGTATCCCTAGAGTACAGACAAATATCAATTTTCTCCTTAGAGCCACTGCTACAGAAATGTGCACCTTTATAAAACCAAAGTGTGATGATATCAAAGAAAACATTCGCGATGTTTATTGTTGTTAATATGAAATCTACAAATAATACGCTAAATGAAATTACAGCAGAATAAAGCAGAAAGAACTTTCAGCTCACGAAAACCATATATCTACAACCCACGAAACAGCCGTGAGTGCTACAAAGCGGCATATCTTGCTGGGCTAGTCGGTTCCTATTAAGGCGAAAGACTTTAATGTCTCATGCTCACGTCCGTCCGGTGTTCGTCCGGCGTCCGTCCGTCCGTCCACACCCCCACAGCGCATGCGCCAACCCACTGAAAAAAATAAAAATAAAAAAACCTCCTCTCCACCTCTCTCTCCTCTAGGCATCCCTCCCCGCGGAGGCCACACGCTCACTGCGCATGCGCGTCCTCTCCCTCTCCGCCCTCCCCCTTTCTCCCCTCCTACGCTCCCCCCTCTCTCCTCTAGGCATCCCTGCCCGCGGCGTCCACACTGCGCATGCGCGTCTTCCCCTCTCCTACGCTCCCCCCCTCTCTCGCCTCGCGACGCCGACGCAGGCAGCGTCTGCTAGCGAGTTTCTTGGTTGAAAAAATTACACCATCTCCCGCTAAAGGGAACGATGTGTAGATGTGAAGCAGCGAGCGCTAACGCTTACACTGGCGGCGGCGTTGACGCTGGCGCTCATCGCGGCGTTGCGCAGGAGAGAAACCTGCGGAGGCGCAAAGCACGCAGTGATGGAGAGGTGTTTCCTGCTGGAACATGCCACTCTCTGCTAATGGGCAATGAGAGACAAAAGATTCCGACTGGACACAGAGACCCGAAGTACGCTTTTAGTTAACGCACACGCTGCGAATTTTTATTGTTCAACAACGCACAGGAGAAATCTCCCACCGGCACCACCTTGGAGGTCAAGATCCACTGCATATATACGGGATGGCCAGTGAACGGTTGTGCAGCGCGAGCAGTCGGTTTTTTCAACCAAGAAACTCGCTAGCAGACGCTACCTGCGTCTGCGTCGCGAGGCGAGAGAGGGGGGGGAGCGTAGGAGAGGAGGGAGAGGGGCGGGGGGGGACGCGCATGCGCAGTGGGAGTGTGGAAGCCGTGGGCGGGGCTGCCTAGAGGGGAGAGGGGGGGGAGCGTAGAGGAGAGAGAGGGGGGACGCGCATGCGCAGTGGGGAGTGTGGACGCCACGGGCAGGGATGCCTAGAGGAGAGAGGGGGGAGCGTATGAGGGGAGAGAGGAGGTGAGGCGCATGCGCAGTGAGGGTGTGGTTGCCGCGGGGAGGGATGCCTAGAGGAGAGAGAGGGGAAGAGGAGGTTTTTTATTTTTATTTTTTTAAAGGGTTTGCGCATGCGCAGTAAGGGTGGGAACGCGGCACACCACCACCACCACCACCGGATTAAGCTTCGCCATAAGATGCTTCACATCTAAAAACCGACTGCTCGCGCTGCACAATCGTTCACTGGCCACCCCGTATATATGGCAATGGATCCTCACCTGCAAGGTGGTGCCGGTGGGAGATTTCTCCTGTGCGTTATCGAACGATAAAAAATTCGCAGCGTGCGCGTTAACTAAAAGCGGACTGCGGGTCTCTGTGTCAAGTCCGAGTCTTCTGTGTCTCATTGCCCATTAGCAGCGATTGGGATGTTCCAGTAGGAAACACCGGTCCATCACTGCGTGCTTTGCGCCCCCCCCCCCCCCCCCGTTTCTCTCCTGTGCAACGCTGCGAAGAGCGCCAGCGTCAACGCCGCCGACAGTGTAAGCGTTGGCGCCCGCTGCTTCGCATCTACACATGGTTCCCTTTAGCGGGAGATGGTGTAATCTTTAAGGCGAAAGCCTTTAATGTCTCATGCTCACGTCCGTCCGGTGTCCGTCCGACCTCCGTCCGGCGTCCGTCCGCCCGTCTGTCTGTATGTTCGTCCGTCCGTCCATCCGTCCGTCCGTCCGTCCGTCCGTCCGTCCAAGCTCTGGGACGGAGCCAGGTGGCCGCCGGGATGCGCAGACGGACGCCGGTCGCGTCGAACTCTATAGCGCTCGCACTTTGCTTGCGTAGCATCGCTGTGCCCAGAGTTTGCAACAATTCTGACCGACGCCGTCTCAATGGACCCAGGCGTTCACGGAATACACTTTCCAATTTACAAAGGGTCCGCCAATTTAAGAGCTGGAACGCGGATGGCGTTTGCACGATGCGCAAAGCGCGAGAAAATACTAACGCATGCGAACGGAGGAAGATGAGTCTCGCTGCGATTCGCGGTAAAAAATTAAAGAAGAAAACACGCTCCCATTGGGTTTGTGTCTTATCTCACTGAGAGTGTAAAAGAAAAAAAGACATGGCATAATCAGTGCAATGGCCACACGCTTTCGCCGAACACACTTTGGAATGTACAAAGTGTCCTTCAATTTTATTCGGACATACGATAAAAATCCTTGACGCAAAAAGAGGAATAATTAAGACGGGGATAATTAAGTGGAGAAGAAGCGGAATGAACTTGGAGCGCTTCATTACGACCAGAGGAACTGCCGGGTTGAATTATCGCTGCCGATTCTTTTACTCTTCAGGGTCGTTAAAACAATCTCACAAGCAACACGTCCCATCGCCTCACGGAACCTACATTGTACGTTAAGTGATCATATTTGCACTGGTATTTTGCAAAAGAACATCTGTTCTTGCTTTTCTTACTTGCCCGAAAGATTCTACGAAGCGTGTTACGACTGTTACACTCATTTTTTTGTATTTTTTGGAACGTTGCTATGCCAGCGTTCATCGAATCCGGACTCACTTATAGCGCAGCAGTTTAAATATATAATTCGCTTAAAAACCGTTGTGATTCAATTCTGCAGGAAAGGTTCATACTCGCAAAGTCTGTCATGCTGTCGGTATCGCAAATTGTTTTTGGTTGCTCACAAAAAGCGGAAAGAACTTTCGTTGCAAACTAAGGCTTGGCAACGTGCATGAGTTGCCTAGAAATACGTCGCTTACTCTGTGAGGCTCACATGCAGCGAAACACATGCTCGAAGTATTTGGTAATGCAGAAGTAAAGTGCCTGCAGCGAGCTTACAATAATGTACGCTTTGGAACTAACTCTCTTGCTTCGATTTGACTTAGTACATGTGCGAAAAATACGCACAAATTTATTGCTATGATAATGTCCTGCAAGAACCGCATCCTACTCTCCAAAAAGTTCATTGACAGCTTTTGAGTGTTGTTCTCCTTCTAACAGCGTTGTGACTCCAGACCTACGCGGCTATGGGCTTTCTACAAAACCATATGATCCCGAGGAATATGTTATGACGTTACTGATACAAGATGTTAAAGACCTGCTGGATTACATAAGTAAGTAAAAATAGATATACTATGACTTCTCCCTTTACCGCGATGGCATTATATTTAGCTACATTGGTCACATTGAACAACCGGACGGTCAGACACAATGATCAGCGGCACACACGAGGTGATCGTGGTGTGAAAAGCCCGTGTTACAATATTCTGTCTTCTCGCCTCATTCATGAAAAGAACAGTCGACAGCCACCTACCTGAAGCACTAATATTCAAGTACATCTTGACGGATTCCTCGGGAATAAAAGCTCCTTAGTTGACCAGAAATTCGTCCATGTCCGACAGTTGGTCCGGACCAGAAGTAATTTTTCTTCAACTATGACTCACATTTCACGATGTGAATAACGTGAACTGCCTGTCAAGTAAGTCATGAAACTTAGTTGAGGACGCGTAATTTTTGCTTTTAAGATCTCAACGTAATGCTACCTTTCTCAACCTTTATCACTACGTCGGAAGTACTTTCGCCTTTGCCTTTTCCATAAGACCTACCATCATCCATTACTGCGTAGTGAGCTCATTATGCCTCCCACATATCATTCCTCTCGCATTGACCACAAACACAAGGTTAAAGGTACTTTCTGCTACACAAACACATTTTCTTGCTCCTTCATACCGGTCACATCAAACGATTGGAATCAGCTACCAGGTGACATCGTTTCCATCTCTGATCACTCCCTCTTTCGCATTCTTTATCAGCTCACCTACTTCCCGATAGCTCTCCCTAGTCATCTGATCCATTCCCCCCTCCCTACGACTTTCTGTCTACACGTGTCAAGATGCCGGCGTTTTCCAGCAGATTTTTGATTTTTGTTTGTGTGTATCATTTCTCTTAATTTTACATTTTGTTGCTAGTATTGTATAACTTTACCGCATTCACAATTTTCTCTTTGTGATTCCCTTATATTTCTTACGTTTCACTTTTGTCCCGTTTCACTGAATAGAGATGTTATTTGCTTTAGTCTTCTTCATGTATAAAATAGCACATTTTGTTTCGCTGTTTTGTATTTTTCATGTTGTAACCCGCTCCCCCTCTATAATGCTTCGGTGATTGAGGGTAACAAAATAAATAAATAAATAAATAAATAAATAAATAAATAAATAAATAAATAAATAAATAGCCTTATCGGGCACCGCTCGCATCACGTTTACATATGCTTGCCGTGCTTCGCTTCTCGGTGTACACACCAACCGTGTAGTGGAGAGGAGCAACATATGTGCGCGCGACATTAGGCATAGTAAACTCTCCTATGGTGCCTACCTCAAGAAGAGTTGCGATGTACCAACTACGCCATAACGCACCATATGGCGATCGTAAACGTACGTCTAGGTTCAACTCCAGGTTCAACTAGGTGACAGCTAGTATTAATTTCTGCAATGCAGAACTCACATTAAGGTGTTACATTTTCGGCAACACATTAAAAAGGAAACAATGATCTCTTCAGTTTCTCTTCCGATAGTGAAGGAAAGAAGTGTACATTTAGGGGCTCGCTTGCTTTGTTAAACACAATATTAATGAGAACATATCCCCTATACTTTCCTTGGCATCATTGTCTGTTAGTTCTGATTAATATTCTTCCGGTAGTGGTGATGTAATCCGAAGTTAACGGAAACAGAGTGCGGATAAATAATTTATCCACCTAAATTTGTTCAGTATATCACTTCGATGTCGCTTCGTTATTGGAAATGCAGAGGAAAAAATATGCTTGTATAATAAATAATCTGCCGCACGCTGCGCACATCCAGAAATTTTAAAAATCGCAACAACTTTTTACTCACATACATGGGAAGCCGTAATAAACATTTACTTCTGTACCATTTGTCGTTCACTAAATTGAGCTCCAGTGTTTTCGTGGGCTGTCCCCTCGGAGCTGGCGTTTATTTTTGGATACGCATTGTGAACCTGGGGAACAAGAAGCTCTGCTGTACCGCTTACTTTCTGAACAAAACGCGACATTTTCCCCTTGAAGCAGCAAGCTAAATTTGACACAATGTATTTTCTAGCATACTTGGGAGTGAAAGTATGAAAACTGCTGTGATGCTGCAATTTAGTGAAAGTGAATGCACCTTCCGAAATACTAAAACCACGAAAGAATTATCGGGGAGAAGGTACTGGCGTACTCCAAAATGGCTTAGACCAGCTCCGATTCCTGAACTTGGAACTCATTATTAGTAGACCGCTCCTTTCGCATTTCGCCTTCATGCATGCGTATGCGGCCGCCGTTGCCGACAATAGAACGAGCGCCGTTGAGCCTACCAGCGTGAGGGCATAACCTCAAAGCTTTTGCGGTGAATGAGATGTCTAGATACTTGCAATAGTATCGACTGTAGAAGCGACGAAGCCAAATGAACACACTATTCTGTCGGGATGAATTGCGTCGAATAAATGACCCCTAACCCTTTCAGCCGCCACCTATGAAGAACTGCCTGTAAATGTTTCAAATCAATACAACGTTATTTCAAGGCACGAAATAGCCTATTGGGGAAAAAAGATAATGTCATAATATGTTATTTTATGTGCGTTATAGCAAATAATCCTAATTAAGTTGTATTCAAATATCTATTTATCGTGAAGCCCTTGATACTCCGTTTTCGCATAAGTAGAATGAAATCTCAGGCTAGAAACCTAGTGTAAGTTCATTTTTGGTTACGTTCATTTTCGGCAAAAAACATTGTACTTTTCCCATGGCTCGCAGGAAGCGGCGCGCCGAACGACTCGTCGAACGTGGTAGTCCTTCCAGAAAAGTTATCATATACAAGAGTACACTACAAAATTAAGTTAAATTAACACAAATTTCTTACACAGGAGGCTCAGTTCATGCAAAGTTCAATATTTCTTGCTGTTTCTCAGCCTCTAGTCGATACAAATGGCAAAACATGTGGTCTACACAATTGTGTATATCGCGTCTCAGAGAGCTAACAACATATGAAAATACAAAGAACGAACTAGTTATTCTCTCCTGCCTTTTCGCCTCAGTTCGTGACGTGAGCAGTTTATTCGCGTGACGTCGTGAGGAAATAAGCTCCCGATTGGCTTATATACGAATGATTATATACGAAGGATTCCTTGCTGTTTATAACATTTGTTTTTTTTTTTGCTTCTTGTATGCATTTCTTGTTGCAATGTATATACTGATGCCCCCCCCTTACTCAATGCCCTTTAATGGGCCTGTAAGGAATTTTGAATAAATAAATAAATGTCAATTTTAAATTTCCTCCTACCCCACTTTTCCATGCAGTCACACTCCCGTCCCGCCCTCTATCGCGTTCTATTGTGCGCAACCAGGTGATTTCACTTCGTTTTGTGCGTTTACGAATACGCAAGCGGGTATAATAGCGCGCAGTAGGAAGGCGCGAAATCTTGATCAGCTCAACTTGTTCACTTGTTCTATGAAGAAATAACTGGCGAGGAGGAAACAGCACCTGTAGGAAGTGTGGTGAAGTTGAGAAAGAAATCACCGTGTCGTCTTTGAAGTCGAAGTCGTTTGCCTTGAACATTAGTGGCTCGTGTAGGAATGGCTATATCGTCATTCGGACGCGCACTGCATTTAGCGTCTAAAGCAACGAAGGCGATCGAGCTCTGCTTTCCTATCAGTTCCAATTACTGCAAAATAAACTAAGTAAGCTACACGTAGCTGCGTGATGCCCTCCTACCTTAGACTATTATACTAAATTGACGCTAAATGTAACTAAGACTCTGTGCATTTAGTTTCGAAACATGGGAACGAATATCCAAAAACCATGGGCTTATGCGCATATCAACAGTTTTTAAATGTCCTTAAAATTTCTCCATAAGGGGGTCTGTCAAGTTTTCCAGCCAATGGACCTTTTCGTTGCTTTTAGGCAGTAAAAGAATGTTTGCTGAAGGGTTTACATCAGCGAGAATGCTAACCTTCATTTTAATTTCTCTGGAAGACCCGAACCATACTAGACAGGTGGTTCTCGTTGGCCATGGCTGGGGAGGCATGATCAGCTTTTGCTTTGCCACAATGTACGAGAAGATGATTGACAAGATGATCATCATCAATGGCATGCACCCGAAGGCCTTCTCAAAGCAGCTTCTTTGAAGCCTCCGGCAAATGAGGATGTCATGGTGAGTACTTGGTTCCCGGGCTTTACAAAAAGTTTTCGTCCTGTACAAATTTGCACAACTTCTTGTTTGGGCGCACGGTGTTGTGTACCCGTCTATTCGCTGATAACACCACAGCCAGTAAAAGCGGACATTACGTGACAGCGATGGATGAAAACACGCAGATGACTGATATGTCGCTCATAATGCTGAAAATTTAGGTGAGATTTTTATTTATTGGATTATTTGTTTATTTGTTTTTCTTTATACATACTGTGGCCCATCAAGGGCTATGGCAGGAGTGGCTTTAGCATAACATGTCAAGCGCAGACAAGAATTCTTTCATTGGCAAAGCGCGAACAAACCCAGGCAAAGAATTCCAACGTTCAACTGTTGCAGGAACGTAGCTATATTTGTGCAAATCAGTTCTAGTTTTAAGTGGAACAAGTTTAAGATTATGCGAGCTACGAGTACAGGAAGGTTGAGCAAACTGAAAGTACTGATTTAAGCGGGCACAGCGTAGGGAGTTTATCAATGCATGCATGAACTTTAAGCTTTCGTTGTGGCGACGCGTTGCCAAGTGGTCAGACTGAGATTAGAGAGAGTCGAAGAGGGTGAGAAGTTCCTGCCGTAACGACTGTAGTTTAAACGAATAGCTTTCTCTTGAACGGACTCATACTCTTTAATATCGTTTTTATGAAACAGATTCCAAACTATAGATGCATATTCAAGGACTGGACGGATTAGTGTTTTGTACGTGAACAGTTGGTTTCTTGAGGGCCTACTCGAAGGGTGCGCTAGAGGTAACCCAGTTTTTATTGATTTATTACACATTAATTCAATATGTGTGCTCCAGGATAGATTGCCAGTAAATAGAAGCTCTAGATACTTCTACTCGGGTACTTTAAGTAAAGAATTATTGAAAGAGTACGAGAAAACTGAGGGAGCTAAACGCCTAGTGAATGTCATTGAAATAGTTTTGGTGAAGTTTATACTCATTTGCCAGGTATTGCACCATGAGGAAAAGTGTGAGAACGCGACATTAAGAATTGTGTGGTCCTCAATAGAGTTAATATTGTAATAAATAACGCAATCATCGGCATATAGACGCATCTGAGTGGTTATGTTTTGTGGCAAGTCATTAATAGAAAGTAGAAAGAGAAGAGGGCCGCGGCACGCCACAGGAAACATTAACAACAGAGGAGAGAGAAGCATTGTACTGAACATATTGGGAGTGATCTGACAGAAAACTGGCAATCCAGTCTACTAGTTTAGGATTATTTAGAATGAGGCTTAGGTAAAATAGTAGTTTATGGTGCACAGATCTATAAAAATTACATCAACCTGTGTACCGAGATCTAGTGCTTTAGCGATGTCATGCGTGAATTCCACTAACTGAGTTACGGTGCTAACACCACGACGGAAACCAAGCTGGCAGTCACTTAGTATACTATTAGTTTCTAAGTAATCCATGATATGTTTGTAAATTTTGTGTTCGAGTAGCTTACACGAGTGAGAAGTCAGAGAAATCGGCTGGTAGTTAGTTAACATCTGTTTGTTGCCTGATTTGTGCAATGGTAGAACATCGGCATGTGGCCACGAGGAAGGAACATACGCGGTTTCTAAAGATTTGTTAAAAATGGTTGTAAGATAACGACTAGTTTAAAGAGAGTAACAAAAAAGGAAAGCATTGCAAATATTGTCAGGAGCACATGACTTCTTACTATCCTGTTTTACCATTAAATTAAGAACACCAACAAGAGATACACAGAGGTCACTAATTGCTGTTGCTCTGCTACACAGAAAACGAGGGAGTTCGAGGTTATCCTGTGCAAATACAGATTGAAAGCAAGAGTTAAATCCAGATTCAATTCTATCGGAGTTATTCGTAGACGTGTCATTAATTACAAAAAAACGTAATGTTATTTGTAGCACATGGTAAAATAGATTGCCAAAATTTTTCTCAATGCCTTTAATAGGCTTATGTACTGATACTTTGAAATAAAAGTCTTTTAACTTAAGTCGGATCTCCACTCTGTTTTGAGCGTCGTATTCTGCACAAACGTCGTCATCAGAGTAAAATATATCTCGTCATCCACGGTTAAGATCGCTTTTATTCTTGGTTTTAACAGGCAAAAAGCGATGAATGCATGAGAGTACAAGGTTTTCGAAGAAAGAGACCAAAACATTGACATCATCACAAGCACTCAACTGCACAAAGTGCTCAAAATTTTCACTTAGGGTATCAATAACAGAAGCGTCATCTGCACGATAAATGTTTGGAAATGAGGTGTACAATATGTGCACAATTACTGCTCATAATGTCGCAAACAAACAAAAGTTGTATAGCGATATCATTAAATATCAACATGTGCATGTGCGCAAAATGACTTGAACTCCCAGGAGTTTAAGTCATAGTCACAGTCTCATGTCTCTTGAAAGACGGGCAACCTACGACGTTCGAACGAGTGTCTGCAGTAGGCACAAAGTGGTGCGCGTGTAGCCCGCTCAGCAGTGCCATAGCCAGGAAATTAAGCTGAAAGTTATATACCACAAACCATTTCTTCATGAGGAGAAGGGTTTTACATGTGTAGTTTGAAGGAACAGCAAATTGCTTGTTACATGCGACGCATTTCTTAGAAAACATTGGCGACGGTGAGCGTGTCTGGCTATCTATCTAGCTGTCTTCGACTTTTTGCTCCCCAGACCGTATGATTAATGGGATTTATACCAAATAGGTGTGGCATAACATGGCTATATCATGAACATGAATGACTGGTCATATCATAAAAATCATGAATACCTTGTCATGGACAGTATAGTTTATACGCCATGTCCCTGCTGCTCGTGCGGCCGTTCCCTAAAATTGACATATCCAAAAATTGGCATGATGAGGTATTTCTGCATGATCAGCATGAATGACAGGTGGTAGTATGAAAATCATGAGGAGCATTTTATGTAGAACATGATTTAAATGCGACGCTTACAGTGCTCCGACAGCCGTTTCGCTAGCTTGACGTACACCAAATTTGGTATTGCGTGACGTGACTGTATGATAAACATAAATGAGAAGTGGTAATATGGAAATCATGACATGCCATGTGCAACATGACTTGCATTCCACGCTCATGGCACGCTCGCGGCCGTTTCGATAGCTTGATATACACCAAGTTTCGTATTGCGTGACCTGACTGCGTGACGAACATAAACGACAAGTAATAATATGGAAATCATGAGATGTCATGCGCAACATGACTTGCATGCCACGCTCATGGCACGCTCGCGGCCGTTTCGCTAGCTTGATATGCACCATATTGGTGCTGCGTGACGTGCCTGTATGACGAACATAAATGACAAGTGGTGATATGGAAATCATGACATGTCATGTGCAACACGACTTGCATTCCACGCTCATGGCACGCTCACGGTCGTTTCGCTAGGTTGATATACACCAAATATCGTATTGCGTGACGTGACTGTATGACGAACAACACTTTCTCAGCAATCATGTGATGGCACGGCGGCGCATAGCAACAGTTGCTCCAACACAGCTGTGGCCTTTTTCACACTCTCTCATCAATCACGTGATTGCTGAGAGAAGAGAGAAAAAAGAAAAAAAAAACAGAAAAAGGCATGGAATAGTCAGTCGAATGGCCAAAGGCTTTCGCCTAACACAGTTTGGAATTTACGAAGTGTCTTTCAATTTTTTGCATGGTTACTTACTAA
The DNA here is from genome assembly GCA_030522465.1 of Rhipicephalus appendiculatus. Classification (NCBI taxonomy): domain Eukaryota; kingdom Metazoa; phylum Arthropoda; class Arachnida; order Ixodida; family Ixodidae; genus Rhipicephalus; species Rhipicephalus appendiculatus. The sequence goes on along the minus strand of JALIZH010013488.1, from coordinate 24,939 downwards.
GATCACGATACCTCTCGACAACTTTCTCTGGCAACACAGCCAAAGCTACGTGGGCAGAGCTTTTGCACATGGGTTACTACGCCAAGTAGTCCGTTTGCGTGCAATTTCGGTTTCGTAAGCGCATTAAACGTGTACGTTGTCGCACGAACATCCGAGGTTTATGATGTTATTTTTGAAATAGTGTGTTAAAAGATAGCTTATATGTAGCTTTAATTAAAAGCTAAATATAAGCTGGTAGAGCCTTGAGATACTTATGGATGCAGCAGTGAAGGAAATGTGCATGGAGTCATTGCTGTGCTTTTCTGCGAATTCCATTGTAACGCTTATCTGCCGGTGGTTCAAGCCCACGTGCAAAGCGAGCACCATCAGTAATGTTTGCACGTGGTTTCTTTTGGAAAGCAATAGAATTTTCTTTATGGCAATGAAACACAGGAACCAGCTTCATTGAAGCGGTCAGTTTAATTTTGAAAAATAAAAAAAGGGCACGGCCAAGCAGGAATTGTGTGATAGGAAATTCAACGCAATATCAAGAAACCATGTGCTAAGTTTCGGTGAATAGAGGGTGATATCGTCGTTTTCCTTCTTTTGGAGAGGCAAGAACTTTCTGGAGACGCTTACGCTATTTTCTTTGTGGACGCAAAGGCATCGACGAGTCGCAAATATTTTGGCCACGACCGGTTACAAGCTGGCGTCTCACGATCGTAAATCCAAGCGGGAAAAACGCACTCCATATTTGGTCGAGAGCGCTGTTTTTGCGCAGTCAGCTAATAGACATGAACGCGCGTGTTGTCCAGGCGAAGAGTTGCACTGGTGACCTTATTCTCGAAAATCGCTGTCATCACAAAGCGCCAAGAACCACTCCAGCCATAGATGGCGACGGCACGGTGTTACAGTACGCGACCTTTAGAGTGATTGTACCAGCAATAGTATTCAACCGCAATACTGACTACGTATGGAACGCAATTGATAAAAAGGGTCATTGCTTTCACGTACAGTTTCTAATCGAAATATTGCTTTCAAGCAGCTGGTCTTGCTGAAGACTGGAAGGTCACCGGCGTCAATTTCAAGCTGGCTTTTCAATGAGAGACCAACTTGCGCTGATGGTATAATCTGCACAAAACTTGATTGGATATGCCGGGAACAAAATTTTTGACGACGCCCCGCTGTCTTCGTTTCTTTCAACTCGATGACCACAGGTCACCTAACGAACACGCACTCATGCTCGCTCACAAGCTTCGATGTGAACTTGATGCAGACTAGCAATGCTATAGTTGTTTACCGGGGCAGGAAAGGGATGAAATGACACTAGAAAACCAGAAAACTATAAACAGCAGAAAACGAAAATCCCGCACAAAATGAGCTTTCTTGCTTACAATGGGAACGATCTTGAACGTGATAACTATATCTTTTGTTTTTGTGTTTTCCGTTATGCTACGTAGTATATAAAAGTTAGCGTTCGCGGACTACGAGCAGATGCGTAGTAAAAAAGTGCGTGCTTAGTCTTCGTAGCCTTGGCTGTGCTACCACAGAAACTTCTCGCCAGGTATAAAAACGTGATTCTGCTCAATCAGATCCTGTAACCTGAAAAGCTCAATCACAGTGCGGGGCATATTAGTCAAGTCGCCTGACCTATGGAAAAACTCGCGAGAAGTCTTGCGAAAACGGCCCAACATGTTTTACGGCTATGGTACTCTCAACACTACTATTACAGCGTGCCTGAAACTAATAAGAAATTCTTGATAATGTATCTTCATAATATAACCAAAGAACGTAGCGACACATAACCGGGGCACATTGGAGTGGGTATAAAATTTGTCCCGCTTTTTATCATCGTAATTATTCTTTAAATAGGGAAGCCAAACGTAGTACAGGCTTGCCTACGCCGTGTCTTTGCTTGTGCCTATTTATTTAACGCGCTTCGGGATAAATACATCTCTTGAAAGTTGGCACAACCAGCATGTCTGTCTCGTACTCTTTTTTTTTTCTTTAGAACTCCGTTGTCCGTCTGAGCAGCATGAACTCGGTTTCACCCAGTGATTTCTTTACCGCAGGTATCTGCTTCCATTTCGACACCCCGTTGTTCCCGAACAATACCTAATCATGCGGGACTTCGCTTTCTTTGATCAAGTGCACAGGGATTTCTCCACGGACGAAGAGTATGCCCACAAGTACATGTTCTCGCAGAAAGGTATAAAACAATATATCTCCTTTAAGCAGCAGCTCGTGTCATAATCAACCCTGAATGATACAAATATATAGGCACGAAGTAATTAGTTGTTGACTTCATTTTTTCCGGTGTGCTATTTTGCTTGCAAATCACACGTAACCAGATTCAGCATTACCAATTTTGAGCTTAGATTTCCATCAAATTGTACGTTCCGATATACTGAGCGTGCATCTAGACATATTACGAAACAAGGCGACATTCACAAATTATTAAAGACGATAGTCTTTGTTGGGACACTTAAACGCAAAAATTTTGGTTGGTCTGTCTGTCTGTCTGTCTGTCTGTCTGTCTGTCCGTGACCCGATTCAGCTAGCTACAGGGCCAAAGTTTAACTAATTTCTGAACACCCAGCCATCTTGAACTGGTGTTTTCGTTCATACTTGTGAACATATTCGATCAAAAAGCAAATACTACGCATACCTGAGGCGCAACATTAATATGTAAGTATCAGGTCGTGTGTTCTTTTATTAAAAAATACACAGATACGTAATTCTAAAGACCTTAGTGTCTTTTAGGCTGTGCTGGAAATGCGAAGCTGTGCATGAACTGCGACGCTTTGCACGAAAAAGCGCTTTGCCGACGGTAAAGTCCAGCCGCTGGCAGTGGCCCTTGGTTCAGCACAAGCTCATGTTTTTCGATGGCGTCCATATCTCGCGCAGCGCCGCCTCTATTTTATCAATGCCAGCCAGATGCGGCCAATTCAACGTAGAGTAGGCGCTGTCTGATGCAAGACAAAACATAGGAGTACGGGCGGCACAAGACTATCGTCTTTTGACGACATTTGCAGCGAAGCACGCAGATACGCGGCCAATTTTTGTTCTGTCGCTAGAGCGAAAACCGAATGGCTAGAGAAAGCAGGCATGCTTAGGCGTTAAAGATATATATTGTCCTAGTCGTCATCCACCGCTGTATATTTTTTTATAGACGGGTAAATAGCCTGATCTTGTGGACATGTTATGTATGAAGGTTTAATGATTTGCCCAAGGTGATTACCATAACGTGCACGCGGATGTTTAGTTGAAGTGCCAATGCACTTTCGGAACTGCTACAGCGGTTTATTCAGAGTACACATATTCTAAGCATACTTCATCAGATTTCATAGATTACGATCTCCAACAGATATTTTCCGCTCTCTTTTTTTAGGCGCCCTCACAGGAGCTATCAACTACTACCGCGCTGTCAATGAGAGCGAAGAACTGTACAAGCTGCGGTATCGCAAGATCAACGTGACCACGCTCATCCTGTGGGGACAAAAGGACGCGTTTTACACATCTCCCATTGCGAGATTGAACCAGGAATGGCTCGCGTCATCGTACGTGCTCTACTACATCAGGGCAGGACACTGGTTACAGCGCGAGTGCTCCGAACAGGTTACCCGCCGCATCAGGGAGTTTTCACTCAATGGAAACTCTGAGCTTTTAACGAATGCGGCATCTAAAAGAGAAAGCTTGGGGAAGTGTGCGGAGTCGATTACGCCGGCTAAAAGGAGGAGGTTGGCCGAATGTCCGTTGCTCCCACAGAACGCTACAGTACCTACCTTTAATTTGGAATAAATAACTCGCGCACACGCAGTTCGCCTATTGACTTTCCCGTAGTTTTTATTTTCTTTTTCCTACAGGAAACCACCGCCATGGCGGTCCATCAGTGAGATATGTGGCGCATGAAGAATTGCGTTTTTATGTCGTGATGATAGGCTAGCTATAATTCATCTTTGGTTGATGCAGCGCACACAGGCTGAGCAGAAAGAATAAGAAACACAAGGCAGGCGCTGACTCGCAACTAATTTTTAATACTGAAATACAAATAGACGCAAACCTTCGAGGAAGAAAACGCCCTTTCTGTTCTGCCTCTAATTTTCTTCCTCGAAGGTTTGCGTCTATTTGTATTTCAGTAAGCATGTACCTACTAGCCCAACAAAAAGTTTTATTAATTTTTAATGTATATCTGTATATCATTGCTTGGGGCCTTTATGGTTTTTTTTGCGCTTTTTCGTTATGTCGTACATCACCGATATATATTCTTGCTTTTTTGCAGTAAAATGTGTTTGCGAGCAAGCGCCTGTCCTGTGTCTTACTTTTCGTCTTCGTCCCGCGTGCGCTGTATGAAGCAAATATGAGCGCATACCAGCTCGCTCAAGATTCTATTCTTATGCTAACTAGAAGCTGTTGTAAAACAAAACTCGCTTTGGAGGTGCCCCTGAGGTGTGAAAAATGCAGTGGTATATGCCAACAATGGGGCTTGAACTAGCAGTAATGCAATATGACTCCGTCTTCGTCACCGATAACCAGCATGCGTAAGCCCATTTCTTATCAGGAATTACCATCAACAGGCTACACTGAGCTCGAATGGCGCTCGTAAGGAACGCATCGAAGTTCACGAATAATTAGATCAGAACAACTTAGCTCCTCATATACCCTGATTAGCAGGCAAGCCAACTTACTCATGTACCCCCGTCAGCCATCTTACCTACAGATATCGAAATTTTTTTTTAGTCTATCGCCCTTCTGCCGATAACACTGACGGCGAGCCCGCGCCCCGACGCTTCGCGGGCCTTCGCCGCATCTGGATCTTGCTGCCGGCGCTGACGTCACTCCGGCTTCGCGGGCCCTCTGCTCTGCGTCGGCTTGACGGCGAGCCCGTTTCACTTCGGCTTCGCGAACTCTCACCCCCGAATCTTGATGGCGAGCCCGCGCTGCAGCCGCTTTGCGAGCACTCCTCTCCGCCGCAGCTTCGTCTTTGTGGTTCATAGCAGTAGTAGCAGTATCGAAGCGCCATGCAGATGAAATAAGAGCACAGCTGCGTCACTAGCGGGAGCGGCCAGTACTAGCGTGGCTGCACCGGGGGAGGAATTTACAAGGCTCGACCTTAAGGAGCTTCGCCCCTAAAAGAGAATGTGTGGTCTAAAACGCCTTTAGTAGATGCGAAGCATCTTATGCTCGGCGCTTTGTCCGTCCCTCCCGCGACCCGCGTCTCGCGTCCCGCGTCCGGTCACTTTCATGAAGTAGGGAAGCACCCACCATGCGAACCACAACACTGTAATACGATAAGGCCGTCAACCACCACCACAGTAACCAGAATCATGACCGAGAGCACAGATTGGCTGCTTAGCAATGGCTAGGCAGGTGGTGAGTTCAAGCAAAGAATAACACGCACTATTGGTGGTGTCTGTCGCCCACGTTGACTCCATTCCTTGATCTTGCTCGCATGTGCTTGCGGGGGGCTATGCCCATCCCTCCTTCCCGCGTCCCACAGCCCCACAGCGCATGCGCGTCCCCTCCCCCCTCTCTCTACTCTCCTACGCTGCCCCCTTTCTCTGCTCTAGCAATCTTCTACTCTACGGAGCGGCGCCCGCGTCCCTCGTCCCACACCCCCCACAGCGCATGCACGTCCCCTCTACCTCTCCTCTCCGATGGTCCCCCCCCCCTGTTCTCTCCTTTTGGAATGCTTGCTCTACGGAGCGGCGCGCAAGACAGGCGGTGCGACAGCTGCGTGCATACTCCGCTGGGGGGAGCCACGGTAGTTCCGCGGTATAAAAATGACGGAGCGCAAGCACCTTATTCTGTCTCCTGCGCAGCGCCGTGATGAGCGCCCGGGCCGTTGCCACGAAACGGGAGCGGCGTGGTTTCTCCCGCTCAAGCTGACCATCTCCCCGCTGCTTCGCATCCACACATGGTCCCCGCGTCCGGAGTCCGGTCACTTTCTTGAAGCAGGGAAGCACCCACTATACGAACGAGAACACTGTAGGCCAATAAGGCTGTCAACAACCAGCACAGTCGCCCAGATTGACTCCATTCCTTGATCTTGCTTGCATGTGCTTGCGGGGGCTTTGTGAGAGAGAGAGAGGCAGGGGGACGCGTCCCCCTGCCCCTCTCTCTCATCTCCTACTCTCCCCCCCTTTCTCTCCTCTAGGAACCTTCTATTCTACGGAGCGGCACGCACGGCAGGTGGTGCAACAGCTGCATACTCCGCTGGGGGCGCCGCGGTAGTTCCGCGGTGTGAAAATGACGGAGCGCGCGTGCCTCATTTTTTCTCATGTGCAGCGCCGCGTTGAGTGCTCTGGCCGCTGCCGCGAAACGGGAGCGGCGACGTTTCTCCCGCTCAGGCGAACCATCTCCGCTCTTCTTCGCATCCACACATGGTTCCCTTTAGCGGAACATGGGGACATTTTCTTCGTCGTCATCAGCGTCATCGTCTTCTTCATGGCGTATAATGGTTACCTTGCATGTGCTGTGCCGTGATGGCAGCGTCAGCGTCATCGCACTAGAGTGGCTACACCGGGGGTGACCGGCAGAGTTATGTACAAGCCTTGACCTTAAGGAGCTTCGCCCTTAACGATGAGGATGGTACCGGAAGAGTTCTTTCAGAAACGGTGCAGTGAGGTTGTCGAGGCCAGTTGATAAACGGGTTTTGAGAGAACAGAGAACGTGGGAGATTTCAGGAAAAGTGAAAGGGAAGTCGTTGTGATGCCAAGGGTAGGGGGGAATAACGAATGTATAAGATGCAATTTCGAGGGGGGGAGCCGTCATTGATGGTGTCAGTGCCAATCAGGGTACGTAGGAAGCAGCATATCCACGAAGTGAATGATTATGAGTGGGCGAAGCTGCTGGGGATCACTCGGGTAAGCATGAATCTCCCCGTACATTGCCCACTGGATCATGCAAAGACGTGACGCGTCGTGACGCGAGCCCTCGCCGCCTCTGGATCGGCTTGCCGGCGCCGCCATGGCGCTGCAGCGAGCCCTCGCCGCCTCTGGATCAGCTTGCGGACGCTGCCATGCCGCTGCACCTTCACGAGTTCGCACATCTGCATCCGCTTGTCTGCGTCGCCGGCGCCTACTTCTCTCTCGCACAACTTGAGAGCCCGCGCTGCAGCCGCTTTGCGAGCCCTCCGCTCCGCCGCCACCTTGTCTTCTTCGTTGTTCATAGTAGTAGTAGGTAGTAGTAGTATCGAAGCGCACTGGGTGACGACCGTCGAAAGAGAGAGGAAGCGCGCCGGAGAGTGGAGCGAGCGTCGCAGAGCCATCTAGTGGGCACCATGCAAATCAAATGAGAGCACAGCTGCATCTCTAGAGGGAGCGGCGAGTACTAGCGTGGCTACACCGGGGAGAGTGATATACAAGCCTCCACCTTAAGGAGCTTCGCCCCTAAAAGAGAATGAGCTCTGGAACGCGCTAATTGTTATTTGTCATCAGTGTCATCGTCATGGCGTACAATGGTTACCTTGCACGTGGTGTGCCGTGATGGCAGCGTCATCGTCATCGCACTAGCGTGGCTACATCGCACTCCGTGCTACACCGAGTGACACCGGGAGAGTGATGGACAAGCCTCGACCTTAAGGAGCTTCGCCCCAAAAAGGATGCGGAATCCTAACTGGAGGTCGTGAAAGTACCATCAGGAGTGCCGAGAGGGGGGCAGGAATGTTTCGGTATGATGTTTCTGAAAGGCTGTTTCGAACGGATCGCCGAAGAGGAATTTCCTTGTGGAAGTTGTACAGACGCCCTTATCAAAAGAATGTTTGACCCGGCGCATGTTTTTTTTGTACACGCAGGAAGTAGTAAGGTAGGCGTGCTCGTAATGCGAACGTGAGGTCGGCTGGTGGTAGCACTGAAGGCGGTGACGCATTGTAAGGACGCGTTTGCGCTTTATCGTCAATCGCGGTGTCCACCATGCATTTCCGGGTTTAGGACTGTTGCGAGTAAGGCGGGAGTAATGTTTGCTTAAGGTAACGTAGAAACAGTGAAGATGATATCTAAAGTTGAAGGTAGGGAGACGTTAGATTGAGAGATTGCCGTTAACCAGTGCGAATCGCGTAAATCTGCGAGTATTTTACAACGGCCGAACTTGATTAATTTCTTTTTCAAGGGTAAACCTGAGGATGTCCAAGGAAATGTGATGTAGCGGTGGTCGCATAACGTAGGGATTTCAAGAACCTTCCCGTGGCCTACGCTGGAAGATAGAGGAGTTGAAACGAACGTAAGGTCAACCCAGCTGTCGGCGTAAGGTTTATGAAATGTGGGTGGTGAAGTCGGTGGGTTTAGTATGCGTAAATACTTGGTAGAGGCAAACTGTAATAATTCTGAACCGCGAGAGTCACTGGGAAGTGGGCCCCAGAGAATGTGGTGGGAATTGAATTCACGAGCCAGAATAACATGCGGTATGTTGGCGTGGGAAATGATACACTGAAGTTGATCCAAGAGGGGGTTAACGACTTGTGTGGCGGCGCATATGCAGCTATAACAAGCAAGGTGGATGTGAGGCTCTGAAATTTAACGGCGACAATCAGGTCGGATAGATGTAACGGGAATAAATCAAAGTGAGTAGTTCGGGAGAGGAGGAGAAACCTAGGGTTCTCAGGAGCATGAAAGCGTGTGATACTGTGTTAAGTCCAGTGACGTTACCCGAGCGTGTGTGCGGGACGCAGATGAAAGTGAACGTGGAATGATGTTGAATGTATTCTACCGAGAGATTCGTAGCGTCGTAGGTGTCATCGAGGTTTGCCTGTAAGAAGGTTATTTTATAGGGTTTAGCCATTAGTTGTTGCGTCAATGGCAAAACGCGTGATGAGGGCCGAAGCACGGAGGATGAAACGCGGGGAACCCGCGACGCAGAGCGGTAAAGGAGCAGAAGAGATATGTGCCAAAGGTGAAGGGTGGTGTAATAGAAATAAAAACCGACAGATCCCACGCACTGTGGGAATCGATGTAATTCGAAGCAGCCAGCAAGAAGCAAATCATGCTGTACATAATATTCATATCATTATTTACATGCTAGGACCTGTCATTTGTGTTCATGATACAGTCACGTCGCGCAATACAAATTTTGGTGTATATCAGGCTAGCGAATTGGACGCAAGCGCACCATGAGCGTGGCATGTAAATGACATTGTAGATGACATGCATGCCAAGATTTCCATGATAACACCTGCCGCTTACGTCCGCTTAATTTTTTACCTCGAATCGCAGCGAGACGCGAGACCAATCTGCCTCCGTTTCGCATGCGTTCGTATTCTCGCGCTTTGCGCATCACGCAGGCGCCATCCGCGTTCCAGAGTTTAAATTGACGGACACTTTGTCAATTCCAAAGTGTGTTCATGAAATGCCTGGACTCACTGAGACGGGATCGGTCAGGATGGAACGTGATGCGCGCGTCTCCCTCCTTGCATGATTAGAGACGCGGGGCACAATGACGCTACACAAGCAAAGCGCGAACGCTGTAGAGTCCAACGCGACCGGCGTCCGTTTGCGCACCCCGGCGACCACCTGGCACCGTGCCAATTCACGGCTGGAGGGACGAACGGACGGACAGAGGAACGACCGGACGGACGGACGTGAGCATGTGACATAAAGGCATTCGCCTTAAAACTTTGGTGTATATCAAGCTAGCGAAACAACCGCGAAAGTGTCATGAGCGTGGCATGCAAGTCATGTTGCAAATGACATGGCATGATTTCCATATTACCACTTGTCATTTATGCTCGTCATACAATCACGTCACTCAATCCCAAATTTGGTGTATATTAAGCTAGCGAAGCGGCCACGGGAGTATCATGAGCGTAGCATGCAAGTCATGGTGCACATGACGTATCATGATTTCCGTATTACCACTTGTCATTTATGCTCGTCATACAGTCACGTCACTCAATACCACATTTGGTGCATATCAAACTAGCGAAACGGCCGCGAGCGTGCCATGAGTGTGGCATGCAAATCATGTTGCACATGACATGTCATGATTTCCATATGACCACTTGGCATTTATGTTCGTCATATAGTCACGTCATGCAATACCAAATTTGGTGTATATGAAGCTAGCGAAACGGCCGTCAGCGCACCATGAGCATGGCATGTAATTAATGTTGCACATGACATGCAGGTCCTCATTTTCATAATACCACCTGTCATTTATGTTGGTCATGCAGAAATATCTGATCGTACCAATTTTTATATATATCAAGTTAAGAAAACAGCCTCAGGGGCACTATGGCCATGGCGTGTAAATCATACTTTACATGACAAGTTATTCATGATTTTCATGATATGACCAGTCATTCATATTTGTCATACAGTCATGTTATGTCACACCAATTTCGGTACAAATCCCATTAACGAAACGGCCAGGAGAGCACAAAGTCGTAGGCGGCTAGATAGATACGCTCAAAGTCGCCGAAGTTCGCCAAGAAATGCTTCGCATTTAAAAAGGGAGGGTGCAGAATGGATGAGGTGAACAATGAGAGAGTAGGAATGATTTCGTGACAGCGAAAATGATGCCAAAACAGACAGTGCAGAGGGTGGGGTGCGCTGTCTCTTTTGACATCATTTTATTGAAAAAATACCGGCGTGGAAGTTTTGATATGAACTGTCGGAGATAAACAGGGGGGATGTAGAACGCCTGCGCGGAACTGGACATCAATCGATGTGAGCTCATCCACAATCTGCTCGCGCGCATACGTGTGACTCTATCCATGAGGATAGGGCAGCTGGCATAACCTGTGGGATGTGAGGAGTCTTGACCAATCTTTGTGCATTCATTACAACGAACTGCAGGATCCCCCCATCCATATTGTGCACTCTTCAGAGGAATGATTCGCGGAACATCGTGTGCAGACCCGCTTCTCAGGGTCATTGGAGACCGGACAGGCGCGGCGAGGGTGGCCGTACGTGGCACAGACTGTACATAACGGGACGCGGAAGTCTTCAATTACTCTAGCAACTGTCCAGCCCAAGACGACTCGGCCCTTTCCCATGAAGGAGCGGTAAGCAGGTGGGGCAACATCAAGTACGTGGGTGAAATTTCCGGAGTGCTCCCTGTAGGACAGGGCAACAGGACATTGTGTGTCATCCACCAAAAGGTGCGGGTTGCGGAGGGTGAACAGCTGTACAACATTGGCGGCGGGTACATCAGGATCCACACCAATATGTTTAACACGAGGTTTCCGCTTCTGAAGAATTCGTACGGAGATGTTGGTACTTGTATTCGTGTTGGTTTGAATGACCTTCTTCAGGTTTTGAATAGATGTCGCATCATTAGACAGGACGGTGAGGCCATTGCGTGTTTTACAGCCGTTGCGTGTTTTGCGTGCTTTACTCCGCAAACGCGAGAGGCAGAGTTGTCCACTTGAGCCGTGAACGTGCGAGGGCCTCCCGCTACCCACTGTGCGCGTCCATTGCTGCACCCAACTAATTTGCACGACATTCGACCATCGACGCCGTTGTCTTTCGGTCGCCCTAATCAAGAGTGCTCGTGGTCGGTGACATCACACTCGTATCAGTAGAAAGTGGAGATACACCAGTGGTGCATATGGACGTTGGACTACACTGCACACGCTGGCACAATGCGAAAGACAAAGCACGTAACTCACACCAATACAGCTCAAAACAAAACCACTTAACTGCGTCGTCACCGAGTCATATCAGCGCGTAGAGCGTGTCGCAATTACAGCCTCCACTTGAGACCTCCGAGATAAGCTTTAGAAACTTTGTCGGAGGTAATTGTGGAGGCCCGGCTCGACTCTGTTAAGTAGGGCCGACGCCGCCAAGGTGGTGTTGGTAGAGCGCTCTGACGCCAGCGTCCGTTCGGATGCTGGCATCGAGGCGCCATAGTGCTGAGTAGTTAGTGCTGGGACTACCGCAGCGTTCACCGTCAGCGGTAGTCTCACCGGCCCAACAAACCAAGAACGCAGGTACAGAAACAAAGAGTTTGAGATCTATTAGGCACGTGTAAATGGTTTTTCGACAATGCGCCGGTGGCACAGTTGGTTAAACGACCGGTGCCTATCGCCACGGGCCGAGAGGTCGTGGGTCGCGAATATGGGTCTCCAAATTCGCGTAAAGTTCTTCTGATTTCATTTTTTTAGATGTGAAGCATCTTATAGCGCAGTTCAATCCGGTGGTGGTGGTGGTGGTGTGCGGCGTGACCACCCTGACTGCGCATGCGCAAATCCCCTCCACGCACCTCCTCTCCTACGCTCCCCCTCTCTCTCCTCTAGGCATCCCTCCCGCGGCGTTTACACACTCATTACGCATGCGCGTCCCCTCCCCCCTTTCTCCTCTCCTGCGCTTCCCCCTCTCTCTCCTCTAGGCATCCCTCTCCGCGGCGTCTGCACAGCCACTGCGCATGCGCGCCCCTCCCCACTCTCTTCTCTAGGCATCCCTCTCCGCGGCGACCACACCCCCCCACTGCGCATGCGCGTCCTCACCCCCCTCTCTCCTTTTCTACGCTCCCCCCTCTCACCTCTAGGCATCTCTTCCCGCGGCGTTTACACACCCATTGCACATGCGCGTCCCCTCCCCCCTCTCTCCTCTCCTACGCTCCCCCTCTCTCGCCTCGAAACGCCGACGCAGGCAGCGTCTGCTAGCGAGTTTCTTGATTGAAAAAACCGACTGCTCGCGCCGCAAAACCGTTCAACGCCGACGCAGGCAGCGTCTGCTAGCGAGTTTCTTGATTGAAAAAAATTGAAGGACACTGTGCATTCCAAAGTGTGTTCGGCGAAAGCGTGTGGCCATTCCACTGACGGAAAGACGGACTTAAAGACCGACGGACGGACTGAAAGACGGACGGACTGACAGCCGGACGGACTGACAGCCGGACGGACTGACAGACGGACGGATGGACGGACGGACAGATGAACAAACGGACGGATGGACGGACATCCGGACGGACGGACGGAAAGACGGACGGACATCCGGACGGACGGACGGACCGACAGACGGACGGATGGACAGACACCGGACGGACGGACGGACGGATGGATAGACGGACGGACACCGGACGGACGGACGCCGTATGGACACCGGACGGACGTGAGCATGAGACATTAAAGGCTTTCGCCTTAAAAACCGACTGCTCGCGCTGCACAACCGTTCACTGGCCGCCCCGTATATATAGGCACTGGATCTTGACCTGGAAGGTTGCGCCGATGGGAGATTACTCCTGTGCGTTGTCTAACGATAAATAAAACTTACACCATCTCCCGCTAAAGGGAACCATGTGTAGATGCGAAGCAGCGGGCGCTAACGCTTACACTGGCGGAGGCGTTGACGCTGGCGCTCATCGCAGCGTTGCGCAGGAGAGAAACCTGGGGAGGCGCAAAGCACGCAGTGATGGACCGGTGTTTCCAGCTGGAACATGCCAATCGCTGCTAATGGGCAATGAAAGACACAAGACTCCGACTGGAGACAGAGACCCGCAGTCCGCTTTTTGTTAACGCTCACGCTGCGAATTTATATTCTTCAACAACGCACAGGAGAAATCTCCCACCGGCACTACCTTGCAGCCGAGAGAGAGGGGGGGAGCGTAGGAGAGGAGAGGTAGGGGGGGACGCGCATGCGCAGTGGAGGTGTCGACGCCGCGGGCAGGGATGCCTAGAGAAGAGAGGGGGAGTGTAGGAGGGGAGAGAGGGAGGGGACGCGCATGCGCAATGAGGGTGTGGTCGCCGCGGGGAGGGATGCCTAGAGGGGGGAGAGAGCAGGTTTCTATCTTTATTTTTAAAGGGTTTCGCATGCGCAGTAAGGGTGGTCACGGCGCACACGACCACCACCGGATTGAACTTCGCCATAAGATGCTTCACATCTAAAACATGAGCTTGTGCTGAACCAATTATGGGCCACTGCCAGCGGCAGCACCTCCTCATCGGCACATGGCTTTTTTCGTGCAGAGCGTCGCAGCTCGTGCACAGCGTCGCATTTTCAGCGCAGCCTAAAAAACACTAGGGTCTGTAGAATCACGTATCTATGTATTTTCTAATAAAAGAACACACGACCTGATACTTACATATAAATGTTGCGCCTCAGGTATGCATAGTATTTGCTTTTTGATTGAATATGTTCACAAGTATGAACGCAAATACCAGTTCAAGATGGCTGGGTGTTCAGAAAGTAGTTAAACTTTGGCCGAGTAGCTGAATCGGGGGGACAGACAATCAGACAGAAAGACAGCCCGACCAAAGTTTTTGCGTTGAAGTATCCCAAGAAAGACTATCGTCTTTAAAAGTCACAGTTTCACCACAAGGGCGAAGTAATGAATGCGATAGCAACAAATTGTAATGTTATACGATGTCAGGCTGGCAGCTAAATCTTTTGGATCCGATCTCACGCAACTCTTGAAAACGCTGGTTGAAGAGAATGCGGCCGCTCGAGGACACTTTTCACACCACATTATCTTCGCGTTGAGGGCGCAGCACGTAAAAGGGTATACGGGCCACACGCTTTCGGCTGCCGACATAGGTATATAACGCGCGTGCCAGCGACGACCGCGCTCGTAAAATCGAAGGTCGCTCGATGGAACCCCCCCCCTCCCCTCACGTCTTTTCACGCTCGCGAACGACGGGCGGGGTCGGTCGGTCAAACAGTTGGGGGGGATCTTATAGCATGCGCCTCGGAGCGACGGAGATGGGCCGGCTCGTTTGATCTCCGCTTCAGCCGCGTTCATCGCTCCCGCTCGCGCACTATTACCCGCTGGTTGAACGTTTCGATGCGCTGGGGGCTCTTATCAATTTGGACCTCATACGCGACATGACGGTGGCGGCGACGGCAATGGCAAAGGCAAAAACCCGTCGAGACTGTCCATATAATTGCTATCGCAATAAAATCAACTGGTATCCACGCGCACACATTATCATCCTTGCCGGTAGTTATTCGAAGCAGTTCAAGTTTGTGATTGTGCCGCGTTTGACGTGCACCGAAGCGACAGCAGCTCGGAGTGTTTTGTTAAAAAGCAGCGCAAAAAGACGAAACACAAGATGAAGGAGGACACAGGACAAGCGCTGAACTAGCATCTGTCATCTTTTTTAAAAAGAAGAGAATAAATACAAGCAGTTCCGCGGCGTGCGCACCCTCAACGCTGCAGATAGCCTAATTGTCACGTTTTTTTCAAGTAGGCTGATTACACAATCATGAAGAAAGATTGTGTTTGGTCTTTTTGCACAGCTTTTTAACAATGAAGTTCAACCAACTCGCCCAGTTTCGTACGCTGTGGGAGTGTTTTGCAACGCTTTACCGCGTTCCTTCATTTCCGCAGCGTGAGGCAGCAACACGGCGGAAGCATGAAAAATAAGGGCAAGGCGGCCTCGTGGGCGGAGCCTATATTTATTCTTAGGCTGTCACCGACTCTAAGTACTTTTTGAAGTACAGAGAAAACGAAAGGATAAGGTATGAGCGCTGGCTGGCTAGATTTTTCTCAAGTTTCGACATTCCACGTAAAAGTATTTAAGAAACTAAATAAGAAAAAATTGTAAGCACTGCTGCCACTGCTTCGAAGCATGAGTCCAAGACATTGTTATTGGCTCCTCAGAAAGTGCTCCCGCCAATGTGTGCATGATGTGCACACATTGGCGGCCAATGTGTGCATACACTCTGCCGTCTGTGCTAAAGGTGTATTTTAATGGAGGGAAATATGGGACATGCACACAAGTACTCCATAAATTGGACGAAGCGACGAGCCCCGCCGTAGCTTCATTCGTGGAGTATCGGACGCGTTATTGGAATGTTGCAGGTTAGGTCCCTGCCGGTGGCAAGTTCTCTTTTCGTCCACTTTACTTTATTCACATCAATACCACAATTACTACAATTCCCTTAAAACACTACAATTAACGTCCCTTGTACCTGACTTGGCTTCATTAGATTTAGGTTTATCATTAAGGTTCTTTATATAAGAAAGAAACGAGCCCTAAAAAATCGCCTTCTTTCCAAGGTGTACCTTTATGATGGTATTTGCTAGGGTATTTTCATACACGGTATTTCCTATGATGTATTATAAATGCAGATATCGATCCTCCAACCACTTAGGTGTATGCAAACAGTATGTAAGATAGAATCTAAGGTACATGCTTTCTTGATACTGTCCAGCCCTGCTTGAAAGGGCCTTGTAGTGTAACTGTTTTAGGAGCTAATCTATTCCTTCATTGCTATAAAATTGTTGTATTGTATTATGTGGTTGGTTAGCGCTAAACGCGTGCGCCGCTATTGTCTTATAATGACGGTTAGTGATGGCCTGTAAAGAAAACTCGTGGACAATATGGCATCCGGGCTATTTAAGGTATGAGGCCGTGTCGGGAATTTTTTTTAAAAAGCGATAATCACTAGAGATTATTAGTCTACATTATGAAGCACATCTTTTTAGGCAAATTTCAGCATTAAAAAGCAAGACCTATTTTTTGTTAATATTTCATAATTAAAATTTTCATAAAAGGGGATCTTACGCCAACAATCCTAACTCAAGTTCCACTCATTAAAATTTTTTTTTAAATTTTTGTAGACAAAAAAGGAATGGCCCGTGCAACGAACCAAAACAAATCAGATCTCATGAATATTAAAATGATAGTGATTAAATAACCAACAACGTATGCACTAGCACAAGGGGCACCTTTGTATAACAGGCAGCCATATTAAATCTTAGGGGGACGATTTTACTTAGTGAGGTTTATTGCACGTCTACTAACGTGATAAGGAAGTGCACGAAGTTTTAATGAAAAATGTTGATTAGCAAAAGAGTTATGCCTGTTCGCGTACGAAAAAATACCAGAAATGTAAGTTCTGAAAAAATCAACAAAATAGATTTGAAATAGGCGCAGCGCTTACACCAGATGATCAGGAGCACTAAAATTCTCAATATTTGCAGCGAGTTCCATTGCGGACTTTACTACTGTGTGCCTTTGCTCGAACGGCAACTCTAAATTTTTTTTCTAGCTTGTTTTCCTGCATCAGTGCCATGACGGGGTGCTTTCGCGCTGCGATGCTGATCATTTGTGAGGCAAACCTTTGCAGTGTAAAAGCCCGGCTCGATCTGAATTCGCTTGAAAATATCAAATGTACTTCTGCTGTCATTAATGAAATGACACACAGCATCAACCAAAGCAAATTTGTTCGTTTAGAAGCTGACACACGTGTGCATGAGCATTAACAACACATCTAGCACGTTACGTGTTCGCATGGTGACAAGGTTATTATTTTATGATTAAAAATGGCGTGTTGAGAACGCTTTTAGAGCATTCTTACATGTTCGCACTTCATATGATTGCTAAATAACCAACAAAGTACTACATATCAAGCTAATCTTATGATGCATACAAAACTGGCACTTTCAGTTTCGGCTTCGTAGGTGATGGGTGGCCCAACACTTCTGTTTGTATATTTTGAAATAAAACTACGTAGACACAAACTTCCTGCAGGAATATGATGGGCAATAAAATGCGCATTGAACATGATGAAAAAGAAAAAAATGACATTTTGAAAAACATCCCTTCTTTCACTTGGCCTCATTTCTTAAAGACAGTATCAGGGAGCACAACAAGCGTTGCACGTTGCAGATTATGACGCTAATGCTTTATATTTTGCTCCATGGTGGCTCACGCCACAAAGAGTCACAAGACTTGTGAAATCACAGAGGAAATGTTGACGGCAATAGGAGTCATCACGTCTCCATACTCAAGCACAATCGCCAATCGTCCTACTTTGTGTTCCGCTTTGTGTTCCGCTTGCACATGTTTTTTTTCCATGAATAATCTCCTCCCGACCGTGGCTTCTTACTGCGATTGCGTGGTCTTGCACTTCCTTGTCCCCTTCCGCACGGCTGCCTTCTAGTCTCGTAGTTCCGTAGCTCTTTTAGAGAGACCGCTATAAGAGTCTCGTATGGGACCCGAGAATGGGAGTATGATACTGCCGTCCATGCTGTCGTTTCAGAGGTACGTAGGAAAAGTCATGCTAGTAACGCTTCACACATACGTTCGTTGACGAACATTTTACTTCGTCCATAGTGGAATTGCTTTCAGATGATGCTATGCTAATCATAAAATGAATGTTTCCAATTTCATTTTGTGCAGTGTTGCTTGATTCGTAGGATTTGTGTTATTAGGTTTTTTTCCTGGCTAACCGTAAGCTCTCGGGGTTGAGAAAGTAGAGAAGTGGCTCCAAAAAAGCCAGCAGCGACGTGGCATTACCTTTGTTGGCGCCTTGACATTGATTGAACTTGTAATATATATATATATATATATATATATATATATATATATATATATATATATATATATATATATATATATATATATATATATATATATATATATACCGCCTACACATCCCTCCTACCTACGTGATACCAACCACTTCATTAGGACGATCGAAGATGTAAAAATCCCTGATGGTGCCTTCCTTGTAACTCTTGATGTAACTTCCCTTTACACCAATATTCCGCATAGTGACGGCATCAAAACATTAGTAGAGTCTTATAGTGCGCATAAATTGGATGACTCACCAAACCCAACAGTCATTGAAACCCTTGCTAAGCTGGTACTTCAACTCAACAGCTTCGAGTTTCATAACCAATACTATTTACAAATTAATGGCACTGCTATGGGGACTCGTATGGCACCTAACTACGCAAACATCTTTATGAATGATCTTGAAACTAAGTTCCTATCAACCCAGAAAATTAAGCCACTTCTTTACAGACGCTTCTTAGATGATATTTTTATTATTTGGACGGATACGCAAGAGAGCTTAATTAATTTTATAGAATTTTTCAACAAAGTTCATCCAGACATAACATTCACCTATTCATACTCAACAACTGAAATAAATTTTCTAGACGTCCACGTAAAGGTAAAAGACGGATCATTAACTACTAACGTTTACAAAAAGCCTACAGACAGGCAGCAATACCTTCATTTCGATAGCTGTCACCCTCGTCACTGCAAGACGTCCATCCCGTACTCGCAGGCCCACCGATTCAAAAGAATTTGCTCCCGCCCCGAAGACTTTGAGGCCAACGCAGAGAACTTGCGCAACATACTTGCAAAGCAACATTATCCTCCTTCTATAGTCAACGACGCCATACATAAAGCGGCAAACCTAGATCGCCAGCAGCTACTTTACCAGCAGAAAGAATTAAAACAAGAGGGACGGAAAAACTTAGTTCTAACATTTGGGAGCAACCCCCCCAACGTAAACGAAATTCTAAAGAAACACTTTAACATCTTAGAACAGAGTGAACGGCTATCAAAAATTTTCCCTTCCCCTCCGCGAGTTGTATATAGACGCCCCAAAAACCTTAAAGATTATCTTGTTCGTTCAAAAACCGATAAGACACCTATAACTGGATGTCAGCCATGCGGCAAGGCCCGCTGCAAGGTGTGCAAACACATACAGGTAACCAACGTTGCTCAAAGCACACATTCCAATTTCAAATACTCCATTCACTCAAACCTTAACTGCGACAGCTCTAATGTAGTATACCTTCTCGAGTGCGGAATATGCAGTATTCAATACATAGGTCAGACTGACACGGCCTTCCGCACCCGCTTCAATAACCATCGTTCACATGTTCATTCGCTTCCGGATCTGCCTCTGTCTCGGCATATAAACTCCGAAAACCACCCGTTTGATTCCATCAAGGTCACACTCTTACAAAGCGGTTTCTCCAGTACAAGGGAGCGTGAGCAGCGCGAATCATACATGATTTATAAATTTGATACATTAAAGGCTGGTCTAAATATCACTCCGGGTACACTGTCCTCAATCCGCGCTCTGGAAGATTCAGGATAATAATGATCCTAACCAAACTTCTTTCCTTTTTTTTTTTTTTTTTTTTTTTTTTTTTTTTTTTTTTTTTTTTTTTATTAGTATTTTTTTCGCATATCACTCGGAACACGTTGTCGGGCATGCAAGAGCTGCACGCGCATTCCGAGAATATTCGAACCCCACGTCAAAAATGTGAAAAACACTCCATTTTCTTCTCAATTATTCTTGAGCCACAGACCGGAGATCGTAGGAACGTAGACCCCCCTCACTAGGCTTTAGGAGCAGCTAAGGAGGGGCAGGGGAGAATAGGTGGGACGTGACAATGGACGAAAGGAATGTACTGTGTTGTTGTGTTCAAGCTCCGGGAAGAGATGAGCCTGCGTAGTGAACCTTCACAATTTACCACTGGAATGTGCTTAACGTGCCCACCTGGACCATCGATGTATATCTACATATTTTTGGTTTGTTCACTTTTTTTCTTGAAACATGCTTCTTCGTATATCTTGGTATGTGCCGGGGGGCACCACAGGAGTGTACTTAACATGTCCACTTCGTATTTTCGTTTTTTTTTTCTCCCCATTCTTTCTTTTTTTTTTCTTTTTTTTTTTTTTTTAGAAAACACGTGTTTATGTCTAAGTATGTAGAGATACGCGCACATGGTCCTGGGACCACTCTCTCTTTTTTGGCCACTCGTTTATTTTTGCACCGTTTTTTTTATTTATTTATTATTTTTTTTTTCCAAATACAGGTGCTATGCGCATGTAGCAGTACGCGCACGTGGTCGTGTGACCACTTATCAGTATGTACGCTTCTTCTCACTTTTTCTTTTTTTCTCTCTTTCTCTCGGCACGGCGATGTTATAAAAACGCATCGGCGCCTGGTAAATTTTGTCTTGATGAAGATCGGTCTCCGATCGAAACGTCACCAATAAACAGTTTTTTAGAAGCGTATATATATTTTTCCTATTTTATTCTACGGCAACCGAAGCCAGACTCTTCATAATCTACGTATATATATATATATATATATATATATATATATATATATATATATATATATATATATATATATATATATATATATATATATATATATATATTTACATATATTGAATAGTGTTCTAATAGCACTTATTCATAATCCTGAATGTTTTTCGAATACTTTTCGAATAATAGCCGCTGATCAGCACACGCCAAAGAAACAAAATATTGTAACATCAAGTGAAGACTTCCCTTGTTTTGATTATTGTATTGCCGACATATATGTTGCTCATCCTTTTGCAGCACTATCTCTGCTGCGCTATTCAGAGAGGAAGGTGTTTCTCCTAAAAACTCATAGCGTCCCCAAAGCAAAATGTCTTCGATCTGTTATGCTCATCATGCGATTCTTGCTGTTGTTTAATCAAACAGTATTTATTTTTGTGCCCCAGTTTTATTTAAAAGGTTGTTACAAAGTACCGCCTTCAGTTCCGAAGTAAGCGATGTATTTGAACCTGAATTTACATAATATCTAGTTGGCTGTCACTGTTTATACGAGCTTACCTGAGTTTAAATGAGTGAGACATTTTTCTCGATTAAAGTTAACCGAATGCTCCTTTCATGTTTGTGAGCATTTGTGCCAGATAAAATAGTGTTGAATTCTAGAAGCGCCTTCAATATGGTTTTCTTACAATTCCAAATGTATTTCAATGGTATTTAATTTTTATTCGTTTTCGATCAGGTGTCATCTCTACTCGATTCGTATTCTATTCGGTTCTGAAACTTACTATTCGCACATCCCTAGAAGGCATCAAGATTATAATCAGTAGTTAGTAAATTTACCCTGATGTCTTAACCGAGCGCCAGTGTTTGAATTATATAAAGCACTGCCGGAAATGCAGTATTGCCCTCAAACACTTTAGTCAGAGGGTCATAGGCCGACTTAAAGGGCCAGTTAGGTGAAACACGGACCCAGTCATCAAGTTTATACTGCCAACGTTAACTTAATAGAAGTCTTGTTGTTTTGCATTGCGAGCATGGCCTCAATGATAAGCGAAAAATCGGAGCTCGAAATAAAATTTTTCTTCTGGTTTCATGCCACTTGTTTTCACAAACAGCTATATTTTTACGTAGGAAAGTACCTTATAAAAACTGTTCTCGTAACCTGTGATGTTAGGTGTCCTGCTCCCATAAAACAAAACGTAATTAATTTTTAATGCTCGAAACTTTTATACGAATCTGCAGACGCCGCCAGAATATATGACGTCGCGGTTCGCTGACGTGGCGGCATCAAGAAAGTGTCGTCGCTAGTGTTCATGTTTGGCCCTTTTGTTTTTGTTGCCTACCTAGAGAATCTCGGTATAACAAATGTTTTTCTTGTTTTGCGCGATGCTCAATTACACGAAACAAAATTATTTTTTCCTATAGCGTCCCTTGAAGGAAGGCACACGTATGAAAATATGGACCTCATAATGGAAGACCACAAACCTCCACCGTATGTTCAGTACCATTCCGGCGATGCTTCTGTGCAATCGGTCGATGTCGACCCAGCGTTGTCACAAGCGTCCCAGAGGGTATCGCGAAGACGCCGATGCTCATCGGTGAAATCTCTGGCAGTTGCTCTTACGGTTTGCCTGATTACCACTTTGGCTGCCTTAACGCTGTCATTTCTCTGGCGATTTGAGGTAAGCCGATTTCTAGCAATCCAGTAACGCTTTCGTTTGGGCTAGTTGCTGTATATTTCGAACATAATGCATGGCTGCGCTAAAAAACCCGGTCAAGGAAGATATGTACATAGGACGGGCGCAAACTTCCAACATCATTACGGAATGCCAAAGCGATCCTATATCAACATAAATCGCATCATCAGGTGCTCTCGTTTCACCCTCATCGTGATTCGCTTATCAGCGACACAGCCCGTTAGGGCTATCTTTCTTTCCAACATGATCATGAAATTTTCGCGTGAAATCGACGTCTCTGCTCGAAAATGAGTGCCTATGTTACGTCGAAGCATGAGCTACCCTCTACACAAGAGTGTGCTCGGCGTGCCTGATGAGTACACCGCATGCGCAAACTACTCAGTTTCTACGAAGATGTCGAACCACCTCGAAACACTTGGCTGAGAGCGAGAGAAGTGACCTTGGCTTCAACTCGCGGTCCACTTCGCATGAAATTGTTTCCCACAATGCGTAGAATCTGCCGGATGCTTTGATGTGTCAACCGAATTCTTTTGCTTCATCGATATAAATAGAGTGTCATTTTTTTCAGATTTCTCCAAAAGCAGAGCAGTTGAAGAGTGCCGGTAAGGTATTAATACTTCATTGTATACGTGATCGAATACATATGCACATGGTGTATAACCTAATGATAACTGCGTAGCGAAGAAAAAAGTTCATATCAGTTCTCATATTTCACCAGACCGAAGGTGATTATGTAAACTAGACAGGGGTGCTTTTTGAATACCAGTAGCCAGAAATTAATTAATAATTCAGACATGACAAAAGAAAGTGTTAACATCGAGGCTTTAACACACTATAGGCTGCAGAAGAAGAAATTTCACTGCAAATGATTTTCCCACAGGGCACACCTTAAGGCATAGCTTCTACGGCAAATCGTAGTTCCGAGTAATGTTTCCAGTTTGAACACTAACCATAACAATTTCATTATCGATGATAAATCATTACAATGTGATAATCGATGACAGATGGCTACGTAGCAGAAAAACAAGAATGACATTTGGTAGCAACCTATATTGAAAGTGTTCTTAACCACTAATACATTCGTATTACGACCAGTCAACTGCGCCACGAGGACATGCGATACACTTTTTATGAACACCACATCTAGAAAACTGAAAAAACCGCATGCTGCGCTGTACTAGTGATCCTTTCACCACCATATATAGTGTTGACTGCTTGTACCAGAGATGTGCCATCTCGATGCAAGAACAACATGCTCACCGCCGTGGCGTAGAACCAGATATTTATATTTCTACGAGGTGACAGCAAAACTGTTGAGAACGCTCACCCGTAAGTTACGTGTGGAAATTTGTGCAAGTGATTGTCCAAGCGGACTGACTTGAACTTAGGTTGCGACCGGTCCACTTGGTGTAGAGACTAATAACTCGGTAAGCCAGTGCTGTACAGCAGTAAGACAATGGACAAGAAAAACAAGTAAACAAAAACTGGCAGACCCCACGCACTCTGGGAATCGATGTAATGCGAAGCAGCCAGCAAGAAGCAAATCATGCTGTACATAATATGCATGTCATTATTTGCATGCTAGGACCTGTCATTTGTGTTCATCATACAGTCACGTTACGCAGTACAAATTTTGGTGTATATCAAGCTAGCGAACTGGACGCAAGTGCACCATGAGTATGGCATGTAAATGGCATTGTAGATGACATGCATGCCAAGATTTTCACGTTACCACCTGGCACTTATGTTCGCTTAATTTTTTTCCTCGAATCGCAGCGAGACGCGAGACCAATCTGCCTCCGTTTCGCATGCGTTTCTTATTCTCGTGCTTTGCCGATCGTGCAGACGCCATCGGCGTTCCAGAGTTTAAATTGACGGACACTTTGTCAATTCCAAAGTGTGTTCCTCGAACGCCTGTGCCCACTAGGACGGGGTCGGTCAGAATAGAACGTGATGCGCGCGTCTCCATCTGTGCATGATTAGACACGCCGGGCACAGCGACGCGACGCAAGCAAAGCGCGGGCGCAGTAGAGTCCAACGCGACCGGCGTCCGTTTGCGCGCCCCGACGCCCACCTGGCACCGTGCCAAGCCACGGCTGGAAGGACGGACGGACGACCGGACGGACGGACATGCGCATGAGACATTAAAGGCTTCCGCCTTACAAATTTGGTGTATATCAAGCTATCGAGACGACCACGAGAGTGTCAGGAGCGTGGCATGCAAGTCATGTTTCACATGACATGTCATGATTTTTATGTTACCACTTGTCATTTGTGCTCGTCATACAATCACGTCACTGAATACCTAATTTGGTGTATATCTAGCTAGCGAAACGGCCACGAGTGTCATGAGCGTAGCATGCAAGTCATGTTGCACATGACATGATTGCCATATTATCACTTGTTATTTATGCTCTTCATAGTCACGTCTCTCAATACCAAATTTGGTGTATATCAAGCTAGCGAAACGGCCGCGAGCCTGCCATGAGCGTGGCATGCAAGTCATGTTGCACATGACATGTCATG